>VICI01004159.1:0-11527 GCA_019593645.1 Akabosia matsudoensis
AAAATAAAAATAATATATATTTTTCTTTTTCTCCGATGGCGATCTTTATCCCACATCATCAGGTCACATCACGCACCATTCTTCCCCTATTTTTCCTTTAAATACTCTCATGTGTATGCAGATCAGGAAAGATGATTTTTTGAACCAAGAGATCAATAATCAAGCGAAATAGAAAACCCTTAAATGCTCTACAGTACATGCTATAGAAGCTCTTTATCGTTTTGCCTTTTCATGAATTAGCTGGTGAATCGAGCGTTTAATTTTGATGTTTCCTAGGTTGCCGGAGCTTCTATTTCTTAAGACCACTTCTAGACGAACATGTACCTAGGCAGCATGGAATTTTGGAGAAAGCTGAGAGCGTCTTTCGACTCATCAAACACCCTGGCAATTTCTGTATATTATCAAATTGTCCTGGAGGTATCATAATACCCAGTAGCAGTTGCACTTGATAATCATTACCTACCTATTATTATGATGATTATGAGGAGTATATCTGATCAAGGTGATCTCCTTCATTGGTCCTATCATTAGCCTCTGCAGCTTACATGTTTTTCTTTTGAAAAAAAGCGCTTATACCAGCGTTTCCTCTGTTCCGTGTTGGAAAGAATTCCGAAGAAGTGGACACGAAATAATTTATCAAATGAGGCTCAGAGTTCGATGGTATGCAACTAAACGAGCTAGCGGTCCCTTAAAACATTCATTATACACCTTACACCTTTCGTATAATCTTTGAATCTTTTGTTTTCTTTTCCCACAAGTCGAGTAGCTTCTAAAGTTAAGTACGGAAGCTCTTTTACCTATTGGTAACTCACTTCGCGTAGCATATATCTTCAATACTACCTGGCTGTGAAGTTGAAAAATAAATGGAAGACGAAAAAAAAGCTTTTATAGAAGTATTAATGAAAGTGGGTGGTGATGTGGAAGAAAAGTAATGTAAAGGAAAAAAGCCTGTTTTTAATAATCAGCCATAATAATAAGTTACAGAACTTGGAAATCAAGGTAAGTGAATAAGTTTATGCTTCAAGAGCACATTGTAGAGACTTCTTTTAATCTAAAAAAAAACTTCCAGTAACAGCAACAAGTCTTAATTGTATTCGTTGGTAGATTTGTTATCTGTAACAGAGTAGTTTACTAATATGTACGTACTCTGAAATGCTTCAAACAAAACAAACTTCAGAATAATGTAATTGAAAATGAGTGGCGATGGAATTTGGAAGGATTTTGCAATGTCGCGTGCATGCCTGATTTTCATGTATCTTTAATGCCTTCGGTGTCAAATACTCGTTTGTATCAATGACCAGTTGTTCCAGGTTTCTATTGCGTCGCAAGTTGCTATTCTTGTATCGTGTGACCCGGCTTCTCGAATTCTGCTCGTGAACCGTGACTTATCTCGCAGAAGTTCATTGTCTCTCACACATTTATATTATTTTCTCCTTCCTAAATATGAGTTCCAGCGAATCGACAGCTAGTTCTCACCCAAATAAATATATTTCGTTAGTTAGTCTTGTGATGTGTTTGCAGCTCTTAGGATAACATGATACAATGGTACAAAGAATGTAAACAGTAATTGTGATGCTATTGCTCTTTCTCTGTCCATAATTGTTATAGCAGACTCTGCTCTTTCGTGATTTAATTTTTTTATCTTTGACGTAGGTATTCAAAACGACTCAGATACATATTCCTGAGAAATAGTAATAAAATTAAATAACACGATGCTACGTATCAAAAACGCGTATGCTTCTTCTGTCAAAATAATGTACACCAGGAGTTGGTAGTGCGTATCAAGTAAAATCCAGTAGCTGCTATTCCATTTAATTTACATAGAAAATAGTCGGGTAGATTTTAATGTAGTATTTTTTAGAAAAAAGTTGCTCTAATAATACCCTCTGCATGAAACCAACCAGCTAACATCACTCACTCAGTCACTCACTTTGCCAAAGAGAGAAAGAGATCATACACACTAGAAACAATAACAAGTCATAATAATCACCACGATAAATGATACTTTGAAAAGCTACTCGGGAGAAAAAGAACGTAAAAACAGTAGCAGTAAAGAAGCATCAACTTAAAGACAACAAGTCACGTCAATCTTTTTAGGGCGAGTGAGGGAACAGAACAGGAGCAAAAGCTGTTTCTTCATGTTTTAAATAATGATAATAATGTAATATCGACATGTTACGGAGGATTTTGTGCATTGAGTAGGCACATATAAAAACTGAGAACTTTGTTGTTGTACTATTCGTGTATGAATTATGTTATTGTTTTAACATTTTAATGTGTGCAGTAATAAGCGAATTGGTAGGTATGCAAAGTTGTTATTATGATGAGAGTTTTCACTATATGAAAAAGTAATCTGATTTTTATTACTATCGGCAATGATGGCACTGGGGGAAATGTTCTAGATGCCCGTATAAAATAAATTGGTATGCTACCTGACGTTTTTAACGATGAATCTTGTCTTTGGGCTGTGTAATCAAAGTTGTGATTAAATAATAATATTGGATTTCTTAGGGAGCATTGAAAGTGGCAGTAGCATTGCATTGTGGTTGGATGTGGTTTTATGGGGAGTACAAACGAAAAATTCCCCGATAAAGATTTTGGTCCTCAAATATGAGATGGGTGAGAGGTTCATGGAATGTGGATGGAAATGTAGCAGAGACGCGTTTCGACAATCTGGATACAATTTTGATGTCACTTTATTGGCTATAATAGTGTGTCGTGAATGAAAAATGGAAAAGCTATCACTCATATAGTTGGAGTGAAAATGTGTGTTTAGCTTGAGATACATGAGTATATTATTCATCTTCTTTAGCGTCTCCCAAAACATGTTGATGTACTGACGTTGGTGAATGTTTGCGAGTTGTTCTGATTTGGTATTTCTTATAAATTCAAACATCTCAAGTACTCAGGTACAGGTGGTGGCGATCTTAACGATTGATAAGAAGCAAGATAGTAAAATTCAATATGCATAGGAGCTTATGCAATTTTATTACTTGATTTCAGTTGATAGGAAAATGAGAGAAAAAACTGTTTTTAGCTATCGGTACTTATTACATAATACACTTTTTTTATCTCTTTTGAGAATTCGATACAAAAATTGCAAACTATTTACACAGCAGCGTAGTCGAGGTGTGTCAGGTTTTCGCCTGATCATAATGTGTTGTGTTTGCTTTGCTTACAAGAAACTATAAGAAACACGAAGGAAACGATTATCTGAGTACAGCATGCTCTAAGCATTTTGAGATTAAGATAATGCTCCCACAGCCGAATGACTGAGAAATCGTGGAGAAATTTAGGTTTGTTTTCATTAGGTATCAAAATTTATAAACGGTATACATGTTTTAATGTTGTTTTAGCTTATCGGAAATTACAATCTTATCCGAAAATGCTACTTAATATGCTCTAAACCTATGTAAATAAAAATGTTACGATTAATAATTGCGTTTTCGCCACATGATGCTCGTCCTAGTCAAAAGATAACCTAGATGTAAGTGTAATATGCCCTTGCTTTTTCAGATTGCGGATTTTAACTATTAAAACAATTATCTTCTCGATTCCCTGAAGCTACCGAAAAATTATCCTGTCTGCCTTTGTTATTTAATCACAGCTTATGGATAGAGAATTTCTCATGAATAGTAGCATTTGTTAGAACGTTTTGTCAATGTAGCCGAACTGTTAGCCAATTAACTTCGTTGAAAAAAGTTTAAATCCATAAACGAACGATTTTTTTTTTGCGAAAAAAGTATAATTCTTCCATGAAAATTTGAAAAACTAACATTTTCAAATTCCGACATCTACTGATTCATATTATTATCAATGTGGTGATACTATGATGATGATCAACCCAATAACCGTTAATTAGCAGTTCGCCAAATACACATCCTTATTAATTATTCCAATCCCTTAATATTTTTTGTTTATGGCTGTGGCATATAATAATGGTCGAAGAGGAAAGGATTACCGTAATTATAACAAGACCGTTTTCAAACAGCAAGTCAATTTAGGATGACCAATAATACCCTACTACCAAGTCAACACGATAGCTAATGTAGAGGTTCTCCATTGGATTAGTACTTCTCGTTTTGGCAGCTCATACAAAAGGAAACTCGTATTATCGACAAAGGAGTTGAGTGTGAGTGGATATTTTGATGGAGTTTATTTGGTGATGATCGGGTGTGGTGGTGTTTCTGTTGACATGGCATGGCTCCTTTTGGTGATAGTGCTTCTGCGCTTAATCTACGAGGCAGAGTTGGAGTTTGGTATACAAAAAAAAACATGAATAAATGCTCACTTTGATGCTTCTGCAAGACTACTGCTTAGCCACCAAAGGTTGGCGTCAAAAAACAAACTATTTTTCCTATTGTAATAAGAAGATCCATTTTACTAAATTGTTTTAATAAACAATGTGATCACGCCAGCACACGAAATCACTTTATGTCTCTCACTCGCCATATCGTCGTCTTTTTTGGCAGTAAGGAAAAATGTACCTCAGATTTATCTAAAAATGACTAAGAAGATCATATTATATACTTGGTATATATGTACGCAAACCCGCATAAAAAATCAAACATGAAACCGCAGCCATTCGTATAAGAAAACGGACAGTGTTGATGGTTGAACTCCATTATCACCATCATGCAACGGAATAAAATGACAAAAAAGTATTTTACTTGCGAAGCTTCTGGGGACATCAAAATAATAAAACAGTAAGTCGCATTTTTGTATGTCCATATAAGACAAGGTGCAACATGCAACAAACTGACATCGGACTCCATCCATACTCACAACAACAACAACAAAAAAGAAGAAGCTGATGACATTTGCTTGTTCTCACGAAACTTCATAGGAATTCTGTTGGACGTTAATTTGAAACTCTAAATTGTAAAGTAAAATAATCAGATCAATTTGATGACATTTTTCATACATACGAAATGGAAATTATGATGCAAGATAAGAAAATGGATTTTGCGAGATATATGGCTTGTCCAATAACTCGATTTTCCTCGATCACGCTGTGCCACCAGAAACAACTATTTAGCACCTGACGATATGCTTGGTCTTTCCTCAAAAGTGCTCGGCTAACATCTGTGCTCGGATGATAACTCGGAAAGTTCCTTATTGTATGAAAAGCACCTTTGAATAATGGTCACGCTACGGCAATACGATGGCATTACGCATGCGATTTTTACAACGTCGTAAAAAACTGCTGGGGAGATTTGATACAACTTAAGCCACCAGCTTGGTTAACTTTTACCAGCCCTTGTTCTGGATATTTTTTAATAATACGAGCCCCCGAAGTACTTTGAAAACCCTAGTACACGTTTCCATATCGTGTTTTGAAAAAACGTTCAACTCAGGTTGGGAAAAAATATATAAAGCACATAAAATCCACTTTTTTTATTTGATTTTTACCTGTTCATTATCCTATGCAAATCATGATACTTTCAAACAACTCACCTACGTGAGCTGACTCTTGACTTTTTCGTTCACTCTTATCTTTTTTTCTTGTCCAGAAGTAATAAGTGTAATAGCTTCTGTGTGTGTGTGCACGCCATTCTGAGTTGACCAAAATCAGGACTTTGCAACATTCCTGTACAATACAGCGTTATATATATTATTTTGGTTTTGAGTGATCTCATAGATCTATGCATGCGTGGAGGGTAGTAAAATCAAGATCATAATACTAGAGAGGAGGATACAGAAGCACCAAGGGTTAATCTATTCATTTACATGTGGTCAGTTGCTCTAGACTACTTCCTACCTGAATGTCAAAACTCCGTGTGCTCATCTATTGTTGTAAACGACAGGATGCTTTGCTCGTTACATGGAGAGTAGTTTCGTCAGTGACAACGTGAGCTGTAATGACATATGCAGTGCAGTAAAGAAATTATATGAACTGTAAAGAAGCAGCTTTTTCTGTAACGACAAGAAATCGAAATTGTTGTATACATTTTACCATATTGACACGTCCACGTGTTGCGACTGGATGAAATAATTTTACTTTTTTTTTCTGAGAAATATATTTTAAATATTCCCTAGATTTACCATGAATATTGAAATTACGCTTTTTCCCTTAAACCTCATACAGAAACAAGCTGATGATGAATATGATTTTTTCGGAACAAGCCTCAATTTAAGAACGGTTTTGATACTGCTAACAATAACTTACTCCAACTTGAGCATATAAAACAAGTAGTCAAATGTGCAGCAAGGGTTGTGTGTACATAACCATCAGGTAGATAACCAACCGTTTTATTCCCTTTTCTTTACGTAACAGATACCCATCATTCTCAACTTTTGACTTACGAAAAGAGAATGAGAAGCAGTCTTGTTGTACGACAAGAGGGCAAACACATAACTGCAGAAAACAATACATTTTGAGGGTAGCAAGTAAACACAAGACGTGATCGAGCTTGGCTGACGTTTTATAAGCAGGATCCAGTAGCAGTGGAGTGGTGCTTCTTTTCTTGAAAAATTGCCATGTGATCGTAGTTTCATGCTTTTACACAACCCAACAATGCATGCCCTCACTTGTGACAGGTATGATATGATACCTGCGCTGCCAACACTGTAACCATTCCAGGTAAAGAAACACTTCTTACGTTCAAGTAAAAACCTGAACGATATTACTCACCGCAGCGTACGCTACCAGTTTCTTACACAGTGCACGGCTCTGCACATAATACTCGCTGGCTGTCCATAGTTCCCGTGTGTACCTACCTGTAATCAACATCTTGTGCGATTACTTCTATTAGGCATGCACCAAATGATGCTCCAGAATAAGACATGAGCTGCTTTTTTTCCGAATCGAGTTTTTTACCTGACGCACTCATGTATTTTTTTTTATTGTATGGTTAACTCAAGAGTCAGGTAGACAAAGGGATCCTCATTTTGGCATATTGTTTGTTATTACGTCTCAGCAAGTCCAGAAGTGAACAAGTCAGGTGAACAGAAGAAAAGGGATGATATTGTTAGTGAAAAACAACCTGTTGAATCACTCAACAAATGAAACCATTCATGTAAGGTACTTGTTCATCTGTTTCTGTACCGTACCGGTTTTTTAAACTGTGATCATCTTAGCACAAGAGAAGAACTGCGTACACTATTTTTTGTTTTTGTGTGCTTGTTTTGACGTTTCGGTCTCAGAGTGCCCCGACTAACAAGCCGTTCCAGTGAAAACGAACGTACATGTTGAATTAAACTAGTGAACTCGATAAATAGCTTTATTAGCGATGGTTTTAATTACATACTTTTTTCATGTATGTACTGTGTGGGATTCTTGGAACATGACATATAATTTATCGTGACTATACCATAGTTTGTAAGTGTTTGAAGTAATCCGTCTCGGAAAATAACAGTTGACTTTCTCTCAGTAGTTTGATCCCTTCTTTAACTCTCGTGTTAAAAAGTTTGAAATTTTAGTGAAAAAGTTTTACAAAGTTGTAAAGATGTATTCCAGCAGGAGAAAGTTGCGCTCGCGCTCACCCTCAACGACAGCTTCGTTGTCTCCACCTTCATCCCTCAGCTCGTCCCACCATGATCCAGGCTTGGAAACTTTTGTTCTCATACCAGAGCAGTTGAGCTTGAGCTTGTCAAATGAAAGTTTAACAGTCGTATCAAATTGTGCCATAAATAGGGGATTCCGCTTTTCCCCGTTTCAAGGCACATTGCGTACAGATGACAAACTGAGTTTAGCCTTGGAGAGGGGTAAAAGCGACAAGTATTATTATTGGAGTGGAGGTTTCAGAGCCCAAAGTTGGGTGAGGTTTTTGCGACAAAGTAGCGTTATGGGTCAGGATGTAAATCTCATGGAAGTTATCACAACAAGTGGTCAAATCATGTATGAAGTGAGAAAACCTCTGGACATCAACGATGAACTGGTTGTGTACTCCCCAGACAGTAGTCCAGCTAATTTGGCAAAGGCAATAAAGGAAGCCATTTTTGAACAAGCAATGAGAGCGCTGATGCTCGAGGTGCCACTGGATCTCTCCACTTCAGTCTTCCAAAAGATGGTAAGCAGCTTTCTGTGCGCACCCATTCATAAGTTAACCGTCTTTCACTATATAGTATCTCTTGTTTCCCCAGCCAAACAACTCTGACGGAGAATCAGACGAGTGTTCAGTGTCCCCGCCCATTTCCATCGTCACCACAATTGCCAAAGCCAAGAGGTCAAGATCTCTGCTCCCGTGTTCTGTTTGTGCCAAAGCCTTTGACAGGCCTTCCCTGCTCAAGAGACACATGAGAACGCACACAGGTAATCAAAACAACTTTTCTAACATAACCAATCATGAAGTCAACTACTAATTACCTTCACTCATCCAGTCACGACTTTTCATTCAATCCAATTCCGTAAAGAAAATTCATTCATTTTTTCTCTCTCTCGTTTTTTTGCTCAACAGGTGAAAAGCCCCATGCCTGTGATGTTTGTGGAAAAGCCTTTTCTACTTCCTCCTCTCTTAACACTCACCGTCGCATTCACTCCGGAGAAAAGCCCCACGAGTGTCCCACGTGTGGAAAAAGATTCACAGGTAAGAAAGCACCTACCAGCAGGAGTACAACGAAATACCCTACAACAATAAGACCCTTCCCTTGAGCCGCTCCTCCGTCATTGTTTACTCTTCTTCGTTTTTTTCCCTGATGAATGAGCTGATGGTCCTCTTGTTTGCCGTATCGTTTTCACAGTTCATTTATCAAGTCAACACAACAAGACAGAAAGAGAAACCTTTTTTTCGTTCGTTTTTCTGTCTTGCGTAAATTACTTTCCCACACAATAATGTCCCTTTTTTTGCCCCGATCTTCTGTATCACGGTGGATTATAACTACAACTCAAGTTAGACACAGTCAACAGCCAGTTATATCTCAAAGTGATCTCTCTTTCTGTCATGTCGTTTTTATTCTTGAGTACTTTCCTTAATGACCTTGTTATAATGATCACATATGTACCCTTTTCTTTTTTTAGCCGACGAGCTATATCCTTTTTTTCATTCCATTAACGACTCGTTCACTACTCTCTCTGGAAAAAACATGTCAATTAAAAAAGTCCCTGGTTTCACAACAATTACTTTTTCTTGCTTCCACAGCTTCCAGTAATCTTTACTATCATCGGATGACCCACGTGAAGGTAAGGACGAGTTTTTTTTTCTATTTTTTAAAATGATTTTATACTTGTGCATTAACCTATGAGTGTGACAGTAAGTTGTTCTGATTAGCTCCAGTCCGTAATTCACTTTCCTGAAGACATAAACCAAGCCTTGAAATTGCTTGAATATGAAAATCTCTTTTTGCTCCACTCCTGTCCATGTCTTGACAAGAGATGCACTCATATCATGTCACACATAAGCATTGATCTGCTGCTGTGAACTTGTCGGAAGAATCCGATTTTTTCTCTCTCGTAAAATTATCCTGCTGTGAGCACTTGAACAATCATACTGCACTGCTGAGAACTTGAGTGACGAGCAAAGATTAGTGTCGTCTCCACAGGAGATGACATCTCTTGACATTCTGCTGACATTCATTTAAAATACTTGCATGCAAAATGTATCCAAGTTTAATTTTTGACAAATGTGCAGCATCTGAATCTGTTTTGGCAAGCATTAAGGCATCAAGATTAGTAACTTTTCCCCATAATCATTTGCTGCCTTATCTGAAACAAGTTTATAACGAGATGGTGATTGATAATGTTGCATGTAAGCGTATTAGCAGCTAACTTGCATACATTAACTATAATCATCATTAAGCCTAGCTTTTTTCAAAGCTGATTTTTGTTTCCAAATTACACGGATACTTTTGTATGTTCAATATTGAGCGTGTAAACTGTTTAATTAGTAGATTCATCATGAAAAGAAGGATCATTGCAGGTGAACTGATTTCCTTCCGTAGTTAGTGGTTTGCTAATGAAAGCCTTCACTACTTGCGTTTTTTCAAGGCGCATTTAGTTTTCACGCAATGTGTTTCACCGCCAACACACAGTTGCCTGTTATTACAAGTATTAACTTTTTCTCTTCTAATTTGCCCATTTAAATTCCTGTTTCCTCCTTCCCTTCAATTTTTTCTTGTCTTTTTATACTTGATTATCACTCAAGTTTTGAATTCAGATCTTGATCCTATACTGTTTTATCCTACTCTGTTATAAGGCACCTTCATTATTCTTGGTGTGTTTTTTGCCCAGGGATAAACGAAAAATAGAGTGAGCAGCATATAGTTTTTATTTACCCTGCAAACGCAATAGATTCAAAGTAATTACTATGTTCAGGTCTCCTTTCAGAAAAAAATAACTTCTCTGATGAGTATGCCACCAACCACTGCTTCTGTGTAGAAGAAAAGGGAAATATTTCTATTCCGAATCTATATTCTAAGAGAATTAGCTTGCAACAGTCCAGTTTTTAGTGAGCTACCTGTATCGTATCATTTCATCAGCAGTATTGCATGCAACCATGCACACGAGAATATTTTTCCTTGCCATTGGCGAAGCAGGTCTTTCTGTCTCCTGCTTTAGAAATAGATGTTTTATATACTCATAAAAACGATGGTTTCTGTAGATAATGTTATTTTTTCTTTTAGTTATCATTATTAATCCTAATACATATCATTATATTCTTGGAAAACCTTAGCAAAAGCACCACAAGACGAATATTTTCAAGCCTTNAGCACCACAAGACGAATATTTTCAAGCCTTTGGCGAAAAAACGCCAAATTTTCTCTTTATTTCTCTCGTTTACCTTTTCTTGTCGTCACAGCAGATGGGCAAAATCGCTTCAGATGGTGCACAAAACGCAATCAGACCTGGGCAGTAAATGCTTTCAATTTCTAATGAAACGAACAAACGGTACTCACTTATAATAAGCTTGCGTAACTCAATTCTAACAGAAACAGATAAATTAGAGAAAAGAGGTGTTTGTGTGTGTGGTTCAAGTTTAACATTCCTCTCCATTCAGTTTGCGTTACTTTTCTCTCAATGACTAGGTGTTCAAAACAGAAACAATCAAAGCCTATGCAAGCATTTTTTATGCATCTATCATCTATCCATATTAGATAAAACATGTTTTTTATTGCAAGTAATGATGAGAGCTTGTTTTTACAGTGTACTCAATTACTTTACAAGTTGCAATATGGATTTCTATCCTAATTATTTGTTTTCTTCTCTTCCTGGGAAGTAGCCAATATGCCTCTCAAACTACTTCATAAACTCTTGTGTAGATTGGTTTGAAGGCCCAGACGTTAAAAATTCTTTTATTATGACGAAGCCACTTCATCAGACAGATACCTTGCTCGGTCAGGAAAAGGAATTTATATTCACTGATCATATTGTTTACCAAACCTTTTACTTAGGCAATACTGCGCTACGATAATCTACCTATTATGTAATTTTGTAAATCCATTTACAATACAGTTTTACTACACATCTCTCTAGAATTCACACACACAAGACCTTATTATGTCCATAAACTTTGTGTGTAACCAGCTATTATCATATCAATTCATCATCATCATGTTTAGGATTTTTTGCGCAAAAGTCAAATTTAAAAAA
>VICI01004160.1:0-11526 GCA_019593645.1 Akabosia matsudoensis
CCTCAATTCAAAAATTCCCAATCTGAAACAAAATAATACCAGGCAAAAGTTTTTAAAAAATTTAAAGGAATCCTTCTGCATTCAAATACACTTTTATTGTGCGGCTGCTTTCTTCCAGAAGAACCTTTTGCCTCTTGGCAAATGATCCGCCATAAGCATATCCATTCGAACGTAGTTCTATATTATCACAAAAAGTATGCAGCCATTGGTTACTACGCGACTTGAAATTAGTAGAAATATGCATCCAGTTAAATATTCGCAGGGAATTGATCTGTGGCCTTATCTCATGCAATGACAGTTAAAATGCTTGCACAATTAATTAGGTGGTAAGCTTGAAATGAAAATGTCAAAAAACGTTGCGTAGGATAGATGCTCTCTCTATTCGGCTGAAAATCAATAGTGTTCGTGCCAGTGGCCCATTGTACCACTGTGCCAAGTTTGGTCCAAATCGGTCGAAGTATGTGGCCTGTAGAGCACGGACAGACAGACATACAGACAAACACCTCGATGTCATTACTTGCTCAGAAAGCTCAGCTTCGTAATAATTTGATGTTGTCAAGCATTAATTTTTATATGTAAAACAGAAAAAACATTGTATTTCCGGGTTTTAATTTGCATTCACATCAACTCTATGATCTTTTCTGAATGCGTATGTTTTAAATAGGAAGAAATCGTATTTAGAAGCACTGAACAAGTCCCTTTAATCAGTAGTCTTCCCCTTAGTTTACTTCTTGAACAGCTCGGACAACAGGTAGCACCCCAAGGGCGATCTCTTGACGTTCCTATGCCACATGTTGGTGGACTTCAACTTGACCATTTCCAAATGAACTCGCTTCAGCTGTAAATGCAAGTATCATCAGAAATATAAGTAACAATAACGTACGTGACACAAGCGACAGTAAAATAGTATGTGTTGGCTTAAGATTTAATTGACCTACCATCGACTCGTCCATCCTATCAATCTTGGCAGCCAGCCCCCTTTTGAGGTCCCTCACTTGAATCCCACTCGCCCTCATCTCTCGATCGTTCAAACTAGCCGCAGTGCATAAACTGTCGTTATCGTCGTCAAAGCAGTTGTCCTGCTCACCATCGTCGTCACCTAGTTCCAGAGCTTGGAGACAGCTTTCCTCACTGGGTGGGAGACAGTCCGCCAGGGGTTGAACTAGAGGAGTTGCATAGTTTTCTGCAACATTCGTCATCACCGTTCCATTACTGCCCCTAACGTTTACAATTCTGATACTTCTAGTCATGAAGCTATCCTCCTCGCACACGGTGTTATCAAGATGATCGGAGAAGCTGCCTGATTGTCCACTACTACTGCCAGGAACTTGAGTTGCACCTGAGTGTACACTGAAACAAGCTTGTTTCCGTCGGCGACCTGACGTGACACCGCTTCCCTGCCGTTTAGCTGCTGCGTTGTATCTCTTTCCGTCCGCAATTTCTTTGACTTCTTCAAGCGAGGTTGATTGAGCGCCTAATGTTGTCACCTTCCGGGCTTGGACATGGTGTACAGTTCGCTGCTGGAAGGAAATCGCTTCTGAGGTTTCACCTCTCCCTGATAATGGAATCACGATCGACGGCGCTGGCGGAAGGACTGGCGACGTTTGATTTGTACTTAACACAGCGGCACTTTCATGATACTCAGCTGGAGTTAATGGCACTGACGACGCAAACTTTCCTGCAGCCACATTTTTCTTTGCAGGCAGACTATTTGACATGCTCGTTGTAGTCTGCTCATCTTCCGCACATTCGTCGTGATCAGGAGGTTCCATTTTAATCTGACTGCTGGTGACCTTTTCCTCCTCAATATCACCTGACTCAGACTGCAACTGGCCATTCGGGTCGTCCTCCTCCAACTCTGGATTATTTCCTCGTACTAGCTTCACACAAAACAGAGTTCTTCGCGTGGTGTCCTTGCTGATAAAGGTGCTTATCTGAGTTCATTTAATCAGACAACAAAATTATTACAAGCAAATCCAAACTCCAATTTTACAATTCTTTTGTTTCTGTTTTACTACCTGTTCGTTCAAGCTAGCTGTCCATCCTTGGTCCTTTTTGTGCTCAGAGTTGCAGATGTAGTATCCGCTGTTAGTGTGCAGCTAAAACAAAATGAAAATTAATTATTTTCTCAAATCACCGTCAACAACAAGAACCGAAAGATATCCTTTTCCATGAGACTTACTTGGAGTCCATACTCTTTACTTAGAAAATGAATCCACGTCATACTCTTGTTCGCTGTTCTCGTCTCCGGAATCGGGACTAATGTCTTTGGACCTGTAACTTGAATGAAAACTTGGTCTGACTGCTCACAGGAGCGTCGTCTCCCACTGGAACGTATCATTGTTATTGTTACCACTTCACAACAACTAACCCGTTTATAACTGGACTCACAGAGAAACCACAAGATGGACCGCGTGTCCCTCTCACTTAACTAATGACCTAATGACTCAGGCTCAATGAAAAGTTGCAAGCA
This sequence comes from Akabosia matsudoensis, assembly GCA_019593645.1. Classification (NCBI taxonomy): domain Eukaryota; kingdom Metazoa; phylum Arthropoda; class Collembola; order Entomobryomorpha; family Paronellidae; genus Akabosia; species Akabosia matsudoensis. Next base: position 2,474 of record VICI01004160.1, read on the forward strand.
GGTTTGCTTTTGACTACCACGCATAGATGGTGAGAGCAGCGGCATGCTCCTATAATGTCTTTGGACCTGTAACTTGAATGAAAACTTGGTCTGACTGCTCACAGGAGCGTCGTCTCCCACTGGAACGTATCATTGTTATTGTTACCACTTCACAACAACCAACCCGTTTATAACTGGACTCACAGAGAAACCACAAGATGGACCGCGTGTCCCTGTCACTTAACTAATGACTCAGGCTCAATGAAAAGTTGCAAGCAGGTTTGCTTTTGACTACCACGCATAGATGGTGAGAGCAGCGGCATGCTCCTGAAAATAACACAGGGCAGTATGGCAGGCCATACTCTCCTGTGTTATATACTGTCTGCTTGTTTTTTTACCAGTACGTCTGCCCCGTCTCATACCTGAGTCATTCCATGACAGACCTGCATATAAATTTTGCGACTTTTGAAAAAGTGAAAAATGGTCTGACTGCTCAGAGGAGCGTCGTCTCCGACTGGAACGTATCATTGTTATTGTTACCACTTCACAACAACCAGCCCGTTTATAACTGGACTCACAGAAAAACACAAGATGGACTAATGTTTCACGACTGCGACCGTTAAACTGAGATGCCTTTATCTTCTTGTAAGCTGGCGAGCGAGGTTAGCGCATGTTGTACAGAGTCAAGAAACTGAGATGCCTTTATCTTCTTGTAGACTGGCGAGCGAGGTTACCGCATGTTGTACAGAGTCAAGAGTAGGGGTAGGGTTAAGTTGGATAGAAAAGGTGCATTTGACTTGAGAAGAAAAAAAAGCTTTTAAGCTTATAATGACGAAGCTGAAAGCAAAAGAAAAAGCTAAGCAAAAAAGCTTTGATAAACCCTAGGATAGAAGCTTAGCTAAATAGTTAAGATAAAAAGCTTAGCTAAATAGCTAAGATAAAAAGCTTAGCTTAAAAGCTAAGAAAAATAGCTTAGCTAAAAAGCCACCTATAAACGCTTAGCTTAAAAGCTAAGGAAAAAATAGCTTAGCTAAAAAGCTAGATATCACTGAACCGTGTTTGGCGCAAATCGGCCGCAATTTAAAATTTGCCCTTTCTGACCCTAGTGGACCACATCCCTGACCTCAAAGCGTATCCGATAAGGCTAAAATCTATTGTAGTATTTCAAGTGACCCCTAGTATCACTGTACCAAGTTTGATGCATATCGGCCAAAATCTAAAATTTGACCCATGTGGCCCTAGTGGAGCAGCAGCATGGGGATTGGAGTGTACAAACAAATAAAAGCTGTAAAGCTTATAATGACGAAGCTGAAAGCAAAAGAAAAGGCTAAGGAAAAAAGCTATGGTAGAAAGGCTGAAAAGCTAAGGTAAAAAATTAGCTACACGGCTAAGCAAAAAGCTTTTGAATTAGGCGATCCATTTATATGCACAACCAGAAAATATAGGCGATGACGCGGTTTAAAAAAACACGTATACATATATACACTTACACAGACGGTCCTTTCATAACAAATCGTTCCAACTCCACGAATGACACCCATGGATTGACACGATTTCCACGTTGAATTACCGGTTGTGTCCTGTTATTGATTGATCGTAAACGTACACCAAAACGATGACAATCTTTTCGGAAATAAAACACCGTATTTTGCTGACCAACTGTATTGTCTGCTTCTACACTTCACTTCTAGGTACTGACGTGGTCGACCACCGGAGTAGTATAAGGACTCTGACGTAGACTCTCAATGTATTCTCCCTTCATCAGCTTGTTACCTTGGTTACGCCCGCGTGTTAACTCTTATAGTTCATTTTTGTGCATATAAATAGTAAATAGCAAAGTACATCCTGTTCGATAGATTGTTGAGGCTATAATGTTCCACTTCTCAATTGGAAGCACATACTGCGTTCGCACAACCGTTTTCCTTTCTTTGTATACCGGCTTCCACGCTCCGTCACTGGTTTCTCTAAACCTTTGCATTCTACCCACTGGGTACATGCCGAAGAACGGGTTCACAATTATTATGTGGGGGTTGTCACCAACGTCATATTTTTTAAACATGTCTGATCATCGTCAAAATCGCAACCACTTTTAAACAAGTACGCCATTCTTTGGAAAATACTTCCCACCTTTCCAGCGGAATCCCTGCTAACACTAATAAAAATCGTTAAATAACAAATATATACATATGAATAATGCATTAACGCTTACCGGAATGATATTAACGCTTACCGGTAGAAAGGGCGTTGAAAATAAACTGTTCACTTAGAATGGAGTCTGAGAGGCATTCCACATAGGTGTATCGTCGTTTGACGATATATTGGCGCGTCACGTGGGCTAGACATGCTACTTATGTCAAATATGTTCCCTAGGATACAATAGGATACTTGGATTTAGTTAGAGTTAGATAGGTTAAGTTTACATAGTTTATTTAAAAGGATGAAAGCTGTTTTAAAATCCATACATGCTTTCATCCTTTAAGTTATCACTTTTTACATTAAATGTGTGCTTACACGGCCACCAACACTGAACACACGCTTGTTACTGCAAAATGGAATGGGTAAGCTGCGACAAATATAATATTACGTAACATGATATTTGATATTTGTTGTAACTTACCCGTTCCTTGGCTATATTTATACTCATAAATGTGAGTGAGTGTGTGCCCAGTTCCCCATAGGCCGTGTAAGCACACATTTTCCCACCAGAAACTACACCAATTAGTTTCTATAGTACTAATTTACTGTAAAAAATTTAAATAAACTTACCGGATCCATTTCCAGCAAAAAATGTTGTTTTTGTGTGTGGATGGCGAGTTTTCAAAAGTCCAGGTGCAAAACGGATGTGGGCCCGGATCATACCTGGGCTACCGTCTGTATTGACGGATACATAACTCGCCATCTGTGAGATAGAGAATAAGGCAAGTAGCGCCTTCAGCAAAAAAGATGTCTCGGTTCCTTGAAAAGACCAAGAACGAAGCATGTGCCGTGCACTTTTATTATTTTAATGCCTACGCATTTTTTATTCCATTTTTCGCCATTTTTTACATAATTTTATATAATGGTTTATATACTTTTAAAGCAATCCAAGAACGGAATTAAGCTAATGCCAGGCATCGAAAATCTTCCATACGCTCCGCTATCCTGCATCAATTATAGAGTAATTAATGATTCATAATGTCTATCTTAAGGTTCTGGTCGTCACGGTCGATTCAAATGGAATCGATTCGATTTTACGGGCGAGCGTTGGGAGAAGAAGAATTGCTGGCACACCAGCGAGCAAATAAAAGGCGTCGGCGTGGGAATAAGAAGGAGAAACAAAAAAAAACGAATTTTGGTTCCTATCTGCGTTAAGCAATCCATGTTCCATTATCCGACAACCAAGGATGACAACCTTCAAGAATGTTTCATGTCGACATAACCGAGTTCATCGGCACGGACAAATTCTTCGTACCGCTTCGATGTCAAATGCAACACATTATTTATTCATTGTTTGATTTATTCATTTATTCATTATAGCCTTTGTTCCGATGGGAATCGCCCATAAAATTTCACCGACTTCGACCAAAAATACCTCCTGCTGCCAGTGCTTTGGGTTTCAGTTCCGTCTGATTAGCGAAGATATCCAATTCACGCCCCACCGTCAATGTACTGAGGAAAAATATTGTTTTGTCTCGTTTCGCTGCACTTTATTCATGGATTCCTTGCTCTGGATTTTTTAATACATTTTTTGCTCTGAGTTTTCATATTGTGTTCTTTATTAATTCTATATCCTAACATATGTTGATAAGAAATTCAAATAAAATGAACAACAATTAAATCAACGTTTTATGTATTTTAAAATTTTCGGAAACTTGTTCTTCTTATCATTACTTGTGTTATTTTCCAGCTCAACTTGCTCGGTCAGAGCACCAACGCCATCAAGCCACTCAACCTGGGGGAGTTCCCTGGATGGTGCTATGAGCACATCTGAGTTCTCATCCCCCGCTCCTTTTCTTCAGCTTCCTTCTGGGCCTTAGCTTGCCGAAACATCTCGACAGAGTTCGACGTATCTGGTGCCTCCTCTTCACAAATTTCGTCGCATTTCTTCGCAAATTCTTCACAAATCCGGACCACACCATTTTTATCCTTGGGGTCTGCAATTTTTGAAAAATTTCTGCTCGCCTTAATCACTGCCTGCTCAAAAGATCATCAGATTTTTAGTACGCCTATAAAACACTTCCTATCATGGATAAAAATTTCTGATTACGGCAGTCGTCTCTGGTACTAATACATCCGTAATGGGGATGTCGTAAAACCGTTCCAGCACGACGTTAGGAAGCGATGGTACGCACGGAGTCCAGGCGTGATTAGAAGTGCAAAAAGTAGCTTTTGTTGCAATACTCGTTTGTTTGGTAAGAGTGTCTATTGCTTTGGGCCATCAGTTTCAGTCAGTTGGCAAAAATCAGTTTATCGATAGAGAAGCGTTTTTACTACGAAAGATAAAGGGGGTGTAAGCATAAACATAAATATAAAATAATTCAAATTATTCTATGCTATAAATAGTGTATAAGCATGATAGATTTAAAAAATAAAAGCTGTTAAGCTTATAAGGACGAAGCTGAAAGCCAAAGAAAAAGCTAATGAAAAAAGCTTACCTCAAAAGCTAAGGTAAAAAGCTTAGCTAAAAGGCTAGCTAAAAAAGCTTAGCTGAAGCTAAGAAACAGCTAAATATTTGCCCTATCTGACCCTAGTTGACCCATTGCCGTACCTCTAGGGTTGACTGATTGGACTGAAAGTCAGTAGGGTTGTTCCAAGTGACCCAAGGCTACACTGTACGCCCAAGGTGACCCAAGGTAAAGTTGGGTGCAAATCAGCCGGTATGTAAAATTTGCCGAATCTGACCCTTGTGGACCCCTTCCCTTCCCTATCGGTTGACCTATTGGACAGAAATTCGCAAGGGGTTTTAGAAGTTACCTAACGCATCACTGTTCCGAGTTTGGGGCAAATCTATAATCTTGCCCATCTGACCCTAATGGACCACCGACCCAGGCCGACCGGGTGGAGCAATTGGGCTGAAAACAGTAGGGTTGTTTCGAGTGATCCGAAGCATCACTGCACTAAGTTGTGTGCAAATACACCACAATCTAAAATTTGCCCAATCTGACCCTACTGGACCCGTTCCCGTGCCTCTAGGGTTGACCGCTTGCCTTTTTTAACAGCTTGAGAAAATTTCTGCTGCACGACAGATCGTCTTTCCAATTTCTTTTGCGGCTTCATTGCTCTTTCCTACAAAAAATAATCGTTAAAGCATCAATTAATGTGACATTTATAGCTGATACATGAGTGAACAATACCTCGCGTATGGAGGAAAAGAGACGGGATACTGAGCCATTATTAACGGATGCAAACGATACCGTCCATCCGCTTCCCCGGACGTTTTCACTGCACTCTTTCTTTGTTGCTTGTATTTCCATACATTGTTTTTTTATCTATTTTATTGGCTTTTTCACTAAAAAGGAGTATTTTTTCCCATTCGCCGCATAATGGCCAAAATTGAGCACAATGGGCTCATGTACGCCAGTTGGTGTTGTTTCCTTCCCTGTTAAAACAATTATTCTCACGGTAAGTAAATTTTTATAACCGCCACAAAAATGTTAAGGTTATTTTTCTAACCTTTCCACAATTCACTATTATTGACATCAAAAATGTATGCTTTATTTTCACATTTGTCTGATTTTCAGCTGCTGTGGTTGGAATTTGGTCGGCATTGGAAGACTTCATTGTCTAAAGATGCGTTTTGCTTCGTAATTGAAGTGTTAACAGTTTCTTCGGCTGTTTCAAGTGGCGGAGACACAGCTTTTTTGGTTATTTCTAGTGGCGAAGAGAGAGCTTCCTTTATCTCTGATGGTTTTGTAGAGGATGGGGAGAATCTCCTGCTGAACTTTGGCCTTTTACAGGAACTCGTCTAAGCATAGTAATGGGCTTATAAGCCGGAATGGACTGCAGACCATGTAAAAGAAAGCAAAAAGCTGGACTTCGGGTAAAAGTCCGAGTGTAACACGCAAACCTCTTCATCAATACGAAGAAGAACCCCCTCGCAGTTATTCCTTACACAGTGATCACCGTTTTGGATATCTACACAGCAAGATGCAGTATTTAACGATGTCACGATAATGCTTATTAACAGCAATATTAATGGTGACGTTGTTGTTTTAAATGGAATTGAAACTATTTAAAAACCCTTGTGCTGTTATTCTAAATTTAACCAAATCCTCATTTAACTCTACTCACAATAATGTTTCATCTTCGTCTGCGGAAGCCCTTGGCGATGTCTCGAGTAATGACAGTGGGTCTTTCCGTGCCATCCCTTCGAAATTATTCCCTTCGAATCACAATTATTTGCATTCAAGTACATCAGTACTTGAAATAAGATGGGAAATTCCTTTTTGGAGAAATGCGCATTGAACCATATACCGTCAATCCTCTAAATATCGCCGGCTCGTAGAAAAGCCGGGTAGCGATAACTTGCTTGCCTGCAACTTGCTTTGATAAAGGAATAGAAAATATCCAGCAGCTGTTGGATAGGTTAAGCGTTTTATTGTCGAAAATTATTCATTTCGGGCTTTAAATATTTAAAGGGCAATCATTTTAGTACTTTTGTAATAATTTTTCTATGATATGTAAAGTACTTTTGAGGTTTCAATAAAGGTATGCATTTTACAAACACTGTATTTTGACTTTATGCGTGAACTATGGGCATAAATAAGAAAAGGTTGTGTCACAGCCCTGAACTGAACTGCTTGTACCTCTCTCTCCGCCAAGTTTTGTGCTGTTCTTCTCCAAATTCAAGTTTTTACTTTAACAACGTTCACGTAACACTACCCTGGTCAAATAACAAGGAAGACATGAAGTGAAATTACAATCAACCTAAGACAATTCTTTTAGGGCAGCCCTGCTGTCATGGCCTTCATTTATATCCGGCTTTCAAGTGAAATATTAAAAAGTTATCGTGCTCTCACCAGTCCAAAGACACCCACAATATTTGAGCAAGAAAAGACAAACACATGAAACTAGCCTTTCGCACAAAAAAGAAGCGTATACAGCCGTCACTATAAAACACAAAGCTGCTTGCTTTTCGTTGAAAACTGACAATTAAAAGTTTCTTGTCTGTAGTTACCAAGAAACGCGAGGATCGACATCAAACAGTCAAAAACGACTACAATATGACAATACAAATGATGTGGCTAAATTAAAATATTGTCCGATTGTTCTCGCTGGTCATCGTTTTCGTCATCATCATCATCATCTCTTGGTATTCATCATTCCTCGTCATTACCATCCTGTATCTAAGGGAGTGCTGCGACCACCAGAAAATCAACCTTTCGTCGAACACGCAACACTTTTATTTTGCTGTGGACACCGAAACAGTGGATCCTTTCCACGGATTTCGGCTCAACACCTGTCCTGCTGCGGTGAGGTGAAGTTGTATCCTCAATCGTAAAAGTCAAAACGCGCTCCACACGTCATCCAGGATCTAGCCCAGCCGAGACAAGGGAGGAATACTCATCATAACGGTCAGAATATCATCAGTGGTTGCGCTACAACAATTACATATTAGGCGTATGTTTAGAATTACATTTTAAAAAGGCCGTATTACCATTTACCACAACATTAAAATACTTGAGACAATAACTTGGCCAAAAGGTATATAAATCGTATTATTACGAAGCTGAGCTTTCTCAGCAAGTAATGATTTGGACATGTTTGTCCGTCTGTTGGTCTGTCTGTCTGTCCGTGCTCTACAGGCCACAAACTTTGACCGATTTGGACCAAACTTGGCACAGTGACACTTTGAGCCATAGGCACGAACCCTATTGATTTTGAGCCCAATCGGGCGACCATAGGTGTCGTGGGTAGGGGCCCGCTAGGGTCTGAGGGGCAAAATATTCGATTTGCACCAAACTTGGTGCAGTGATACCTTGGGTCATTGGAAGCAATCCTACCGATTTTTAGTCCAATCGGTCAACCCTAGGGGTCCGGGAAGGGGCCAACTAGAGTCAGATGGGGCAAATTTTAGATTTTGGCTGATTTGCATCCAACTCGGTAGAGTGATACCTTGGGTCGTCCACAATTTCATATTTCCCCAACCTGACCCCTGTGGACCACATCCCGGACCTCAAAGCGTATATGATTTGCTTAAAACCAATCGTACTGTTGCAAGTAACCCTAGTATCACAGTATATAGCTTGAGGAAAATCTGTCACAATTTAAAACTCGACCCATCCGACCCTAGCAGGCCCCATCTGTAAACCCTAGTGTTGATCGTTTGGGCTGAAAATCAGTAGGGTTGTTTGAAGTGACCCAAGGTATCCCTGTACTAAGTTGGGTGCAAATCAATCTAGATCTACCTAACGCAAACCTGTAGCAAGTTTGGGGCAAATCAAATATTTTGCCCCTCTGACCCTAATGGACCACTGACCCACGCCGACCGGGTTGGGCAATTCGGCTGAAAATCAATAGGGTTCGTGCCAGTGGTCCATAGTGTCACTGTGCCAAGTTTGGTCCAAATCGGTCAAAGTATGTGGCATGTAGAGCATCCAGAGACGGACAGACAGACAGACAAACTCATCGATGTCATTACTTGCTGAGAAAGCTCAGCTTAATAATAAAGGGCCCCTTTTTTTAAAAACACACTCGAACTTAGCCAATACATTACGCAGCCCCGCACGACTGTGCCTGTGCACCCATGGCCAAACCGGGCCGCAGTGTTACACTTCAGGGCAGCACTACCATGCTCGCCCGCAAGCCAGCAGGCCGGCCCGGCACCCTTCAGGGCCGCACCCACATATTTGAACTTCATAGTTCACTATAATTAACCCCTTTTGAATTCAACTTGTCTTACCTTTCATAGGAAACGGCGATAAAATGTGATGAATGAATGATGTCAAAATTCGCAGAAACTCCTTCGTGTAACGAGTACGGTTCCCCAGGTTCTATGCTCACCCACGACCCAACTCCATACCTCCAAGTCCTCCTCCAACTTCCCCAAACTATTCCCAAACAAGCCCAAGCCATGATGCCAATAAGAGACTAGA
>VICI01004161.1:0-11525 GCA_019593645.1 Akabosia matsudoensis
TATACGCACATAACTCGGCCAAAATGTTAGCTACCAGTAGCAAACATTGTCGAAAGAAATTCGTCGTACCCGTGAAGGAACTGATGTAGCAGCAACTTGTGCACATCAGTGTTTTTTTTGCAAAGAACTCTTCCTCTCGGTCTTGGCTAACACACAATTTTATCCAACAAACAACTACAACAGCACAGCTTGTGACTAGCAATTTCGTTTATCGCTGCTGTCTACGCCTGGGTTCTATTTGCTCGAGTACACGCACATAACTAGGCCAAAATGTTAGCAACCAATAGCAAACATTGTCGAAAGAAATTTGTCGTACCCGTGAAGCAACTGATGTAGCAGCAACTTGTACACAACAGTGTTTTTTTTTGCAACGAACCCTTCCTCTCGGCCTTGGCTAGCACAGAATTTTATCAACAAGGATGATCGATTACAGACTGTTGTTTGGAGCTATTTCTTATTTGTTGACGGCCTAAGAGGGGCATAAAACCGGTAAAAGCAAACATACTAGGTGTAAAAGTGTTACTACCAATTTATTTTCGTAACTTTTTAATAGAAAATCAAATACAAAAGAATTTATAATCAACGTGCCTCAGAGAGTATTTATGCAAGAAATATAACTCGACATCCCAGTTACTTTACATTTAAAGTTATAAACGTGGAGGCATGACTAAAGTTAGTTATTAGATATTTATAATATGTATAATTTTTGGAATGCTTTCACATTATATTAAATAGGCCTAACAACGGTTCAAAGAAAAGAATAAAATACAGAGTAAGTTATTCAGATAATCCCTACATTAATGAATTTGCATCAATACATTAGGTAAAACGATACAAGGCTTCATTTGCAGGATTTAACCACGCGTGTCAAATGTGAACACTAGCAGATTCTTCCTGAGTTCATCAACAACACCATCAGTCATCTATCAAAAAATTATTACATACAATATTAATCTTACAATAAACATATCTAATGTATGGTTTCGGTTACGTACTGCACAAGACCCGATTCGAAGACTCTTCAAGCATGGCATGGCAAGAAAAACGTCTCGACCTGATGCATCCCCGAAGCAGACTCTTCGAACGCCGTCATCTCGACACTCAAAACTTTGGAGGTCTACGTAGGGAAAGCGATCACAGAAACAGAATAATTCAGCACATTCCTTGTTAAAGTAATTATACAAATCGAGGCAATTAATAAAAAATAACAAACCTGATAGTCGTAAGAGGTCCCGAAATAACGTCATGTTTATGTTTTCTTGCCAATTAAATGGTATAGCAGGATTAACAAAGCCCCGATAAGTAGTTACTATACCTGCCGGGTGTATATCAATAAACTTCAAGTGATGCAGTCCAGTCCACGCCCGACAAACGTTGGCTATGCTACACTTGCTTCTGATGACTAATGTCTTTACGTTTGGAAACACCCTCACTAAACGATCCAGGTACTCCTCGCCAACATAAAGATTCAAGTCCAACGTATGCACATTGGGAGCTGAGTAGTTTCGACAGAGTTATACGTTGTGTCATTGGGGAAAGCGTTACATACTCCAGGTTTGGCATCTTCTTCAAAAACCTAAAGGATTCGAGTTGCGCTGTCGAAAGCAAAATCGTCCTTAATCCCTCTAAAACTCCGCCTTTCCATCTGGACCAATTCTGGGAAAAAACTTGCAATCGCTGCAGTTGCTGCACAGGGGCATGTTTGAACAAATCATTAAACAAATCGGAAATATGAGTGTGTATGGTAACATCAACCAGACGTCCACCAAACCGCCTGACATATCCAGGAAAGGAGCTGCAGTGTTTAGCCTGCCAAAAACTGACATTGAGTCCGATGAGGCAAACTTCGTACTTCGATAATGACTCGAAGAAGTCTTGCTTCGGGGCCCTACAACTCGCCTTGAGTTGATCACATTTCAAATACTGCACGCAAATCAAAAACGGAATATCAGTTATGAGCATCTTTTTAAAAAAAGCAAAACAAACGACAATGTATAATATTACCTACCTTCAACGAAGCAGAATAATTTTTTGCGATTTCGTCGGAAGAAAATTCCAAAAATATGTCATCACTAGTCAGTCCATCAAAGTCCGGCAGGGTTTGCTCAATAACTAGCTTTTCCACGCTTGAGACAATCGGCATTTCTTTTACGTTACACCCACTAGGTACCTTATCATGCTTCTTGGACAGCAAGACATCTAATATTCCAAGCTCTTTTAGGAATGGAAATGATAGGAATATTACGCGGCGAAAGTGATCCAAACTCGGAAAGATAACCTCCTTCAAATGAAGAGTTTTCAACGTATTCTTGCATTTTGCATCAAAGGTTGTAGGAACGTTGTGGGAAATTCTAATATGCCGATACTCCCGAACATCAATCAATTGAATCATCTCTTCCACCGAAACATCTCGATTCCTTCCATTTAAGTCAAGGATTCCTCGTTCAGCGACCTGATACGAAGCCTTCGTGAGGGAATTTTGGCTCGTCAGTCGAAAATTTTTCAAATCCATAAATTCAACCTGCTCCAGAATTATATTCATCAGCTACAAATTCATATAGATATGAGATAAATTTGATATTTTGTATTTAACAAATGAACTTTCAACAAACAAATTTTACCATGACAGATATTTCACTTACTTCAGGCGAGTAGAGTACCTTATTTACAGAGTTCCACTCTCTGTCACCCTCAATTCTATCGGACATGGCCTTGGCAACTCGAATTAAATTCTCCAACTTCCAAGAAAACACTCTCACCACGAGCAGTTAACGGATCAACGGCATGGAACATACTGAACCGAACTTTTTGCCTCGCAACCTAACCTAACCTTGCATATACGCATACATTTTCTTCAACATGAGAAGCATATTCAGTTTTATAGATTGAATGATAGTATTTTTATGCTGTCAAGAACTACAATCAGAATGAATATGGTCAAAAACTTGTATGTGTGGTGCGTATAGGCCGCCTTAGATATCATGTCGTAAACTCTACACAGTTCAAATGGCAGACCTGGACAAGTCGTATCGGGTGCACAATACATAAATGTTCATAACAAGACAGAATAGAATTGAAAACGAAGACAGACAATGTTAAAAAGAACTATATGACAGCTACAGGAACGTAATTTTTGCTTGATGCATCAGTTTCGCGCAGAACTTTATTTCATATAAACAAACTACTTGTCAGGAGCCAACACATATTTATTGAAACATTAAAGCAGTAACATCTCTCTCGAAGTCTTTCCGATAATTCTCATGGCCAACGTACAAACCCGCAACATCGGCCATGCTTGAGCATTTCACTACTGCAAGCTCCACCTTGATGTAGCCCTTGACATAACAACCATGCTCATCTTTCCCACCTTGTTTTAGCTTCGAAACAAGAGCAGCATTAGGATTGGTGATGATCAAAAATTTTTGGATGCCCCATTTGTGCATGCATTCACTGGGATTGGAACGAAAGAGATGAAAATCCATTGCAATGCACCATTGCCCCTCGGGATGCTCGTACTGCGTGACCTCCGCCCATTCGGAAAGAGACTGGACAGGAACAAGTATCTATGAACAAATACCACCAAAGCGAATGAATTTTTGTCGGAAAGAATTATCCTTGAATGAATCACGTATCGAGAATGATAATAACAAAACTGTTAATCCAACCTCGTCTTTACAAAACGGAAAAATAGCACGACGGCATCCTTCAACGACTTCTTTGCAAAACAATCCTAGCAATGGACAAAGCTGCGGATCAGTATTGCGTTTCTCATATAGCGTCCAATTACCAGTTTTGATACGGGGATCCACATCTCCACCGAATGTTGCACATCTGTTAATTTCCGCACGGTAAATGATACACTTGTCACCATCAATGTTGATCTCTCCAATAGGCACAGGACTCGACCCGCCTCTCAAATGAATTTCTATAATATAATAGATTTAGGATTTTTAATTGAACACAGTAAATAGCCGTAGCAGCAGTTGTTGTAAGAGTACCGATAATATCACGTCATCGAAATACTAACCTCTTACAGGAAAACCTGGACACTTCCCTTGCACACAGTTTAAGTTCTTCAATAGGGAAGCATAAAATCTCTCTTGTCTAAAGAGCGGAAAATGGAGCACACAACTGAGCGCGTGTGTTATTTCATCAGAGGTGGTATAATCCGGAGCTACCCAACGGAACTCCGCCGGCCAACCGAGACCGATTGTATCCTTGAGGTTCATAATTCGCATGTGATCCGTGAATTTGACTCGTTTTTCTTTGTATAATTCACGCACAGCTGCATTAATGGCGTCCAGTCCCTTTTCGGAGTAAATATCATCCAGCCAATTCTCCGAGTACAAATTTGCGATCTGCACGTTTCGAGGATGCAAGACACTCTGACAATTAACCATAAAACAAGGTATGGAAAATAATCATATTCTACCTAAAACATTTCCAGAAAATAGGCTGTTGTGAGGATAATTACCATTTCCTCTATGCGTTGGGCCAAAATTGCTGTGAAACGAACTTCACCGGGGACTTGCGACTTAAATTTGTAATATTTCGGCACAACTAGTTGATTTCCGCGGTGTGTTAGCCCGAGTTGCTGCACCAGTAAGACGGGATCCCAGCCAAACTCCAGTGTCAGGTGTCTTCTTCTCCTCTGATTTTTACATTCCCTATCTGCGTGTAGGGAAATGCCATAGGATGATTTGGCAGATATTACCGCCACATCACGAGAGTTCTCTCCTTCGCCATTCATGAACTCGTTCATACTAATAACATTGTCAGGTTTCTTGACAACTGACCAGGAACAAAGAGAAGGTACGTGCAAGTACATCTGTTGTCTCCCAGTTAACTGACCAATCAGGATTTTTATCAAATATTATACCAGTAATAATACTTATAGGAGCCGTCAAAAAATATATCTCTTACATCAACAACCTTCAAGTCCTGATTGCTCGTAACATTTGTCTGATTTAGGAGAACATCCAAAGGATTTATCGGTAAGAAGGGATAAAGTTCGTGGTAAAGCCTTGCCAAGACCTGCTGCCGTTACATTCTGTTTTATTAACTCGTAACTCCAAGTTATGTTACTTGGTGTCGACAACTCGTCCATATGTCTCAAGAACGATCCGACAGACTGAGGATCCCACACGTTTGCTGTGGTAAAACTTCCTCTTTCTTCTTCTCCCGCTTCATCTTCTACGACTACACCGTCATCTTGCCGTCCATCTATATTCTTGTCACATGCTTCTTCAAAATCATTTACTGCTTGTTCATCGGGACTGCCTTCTCCTTCATCTTCTACTCTTGACCGTTTTATTTGCCCTGCTTGCGACATCATATCCAGCAGATCTCTCATATTTTGAGGGGCTCCGTTTGTGGAGGTACCTCCTTCTTCCAATGAACGTTTTGCTGCTCGCTTAACCTTACGATCCCTCTCGTAAAGACTGTCGGCTTTAATTTCACAGCGTTCGTTCCAAGCTCCAATTTTAATGGCTGATGCACTTCCATGAACGTACGTCTTTGGACATCCGATTGGAATTTCAAGGTGCAACATGATATTCCGTAGCATAAACCTATAACGGAAGATTCCCATTACGTATTTCTTCAAGTATTGTTACAGTATCCACAGTGAAATGATGCAAAACGTACGCAGTTGGTGAGAATGGGCAACCCTTCGCCCATTTTTCCTTTAAAAAATCATTGAATTGGGCTTCACATGTGTGCTCAAGTCCAATAACGCAGCATTCATTCGTTTCATGTGCTTGCCTAATAAAGTATTTTGACAAAAATAAAAAAATATTTAAAATCAACAGACACATGAACATGAGAAGACACTATTATGCTTTGTACAACAATGACCAACCTGCACACATCCAACACATGTCCAACTTTAGATGTGACAACAAGCTGACCCCAAAAACTTTGACACATGGACCAGTATTGCGACTTGCTATACGATTTACCCTCATTTTTGCGCTGTCTACTTGGGCTCTCCTCAAAGCTATCATTCATGAACTTAGTCAACAACTCCAGCTACAAATAAGTAAGTAGGTAAATATAATTATTAATATTGCTCATTTAAAAAAGTAAACGGTTGGCAATGAGAACTAAATAATAAAGGTCACTTACTAATTCAGTACATCTATCATAGAGTAGACGGAAATGCTCGTTACTCGTGCCGCGATGCTCTACGACTTCAACAGAATCGTAACTGAGGTGCCTTGACACATAAACCCCCCTTTTTTTCATTTGAAGTGGAATCAATTTTATCTCATCTTCACTTCTGTAGGAGAATAATACAAGGTATGGGCAAACTGCAATATTAATGACTTGATATATTTTTTTCCGGTGCTTCTACACTTAAAGTGTTTGCAAAACATACTACAACTACTAATAATAAGATTAAAAATAATATAAATACATACAGACGCGCCATTTGGTTCCAAAAGCTGTCTCGAGTCTTAACCACTCTATTGTCACCCCAGAGGTTAAGCCTTGAAAATGAGTTTAGATACCTCACATCTGATGAACCGGTTCCAGAGGAGTAAACCACTCTTGCATTCAACCATTTGTCCTGCAAGTTTGTAGCAGCCAAGGCCCGCCGAGATGACTGATGAATAGGATCAGCAAGTTTCAAAATGTGAGCATCATCATATAAAATCTAAAACCGCATAGGTAAAAGGACATAATGAAGTGAACAAGCAAGCAATTCAAAGAATTGATTGATACGTGCGGACTTCAACTCACAAGACCATCAAAATCATGACCAAGCCAGGCGTCAATATTTTTCCTCTTATCTTCATCCGAGTAATCATTGTATGTAATCGAGACAATGGCTTCCTCGATTGCACACTTCCTTTGCAATAGTTGGTCGTATCGGAGAACCTCTACATTATTGCTGTTCACCTTCCTGCATTCAAGGCCTATATCAATAAACGCTCTGGTACTGCCAGTAAACCACAAAACTTTCTTTTTGCATCCGTGCTCATTCAACATATGCTCATGAGCAATCCCGGCTAGTGTACGACATTTCCCAGTACCAACTCCGTCCCCTATTTCAAAAGACAACAATAAGCATACATATGGTGCTAAGGCGGTTGAGCTAGTACACGTCACATAGTATACGCTCACCAAGGTAAAATCCTCTTCGATATTGAATACCATCAGCAGTAAACGTCTCCGTAAACGACTGATTAGCGTATATTATGGCCTCAACCTGTGCGATGCAGAAATGCGCCAAACCATTTTCCGCATTAGGAAGGTAAAGGTTCTTGTCCATGCGCAATTCGTATGAAGGTCGAGGTGGTGTCACCATTGCTAGTTCTGTAGCTTCAATGAGTTGCTCACTAAACGTACCGCCCACTATGCCTAACAAATTTTAATTAAGGATAACGCCACAATGCATTGCTAAACTTGACCAAGATTTCCCACTTCTGGTATCAAAACTCACAATGGCTTGGAACATACGGCAAGAATCCATCCACGTCCAAAGTCCCGATCTTGTCCATTCCTCTGGGCCAGCAATCCGCTATTTCAGAAGTGCTCCACATTTTGTCAGTCACTTCACAACGTATGAACACACAACAAAAACCACGAGTAGCAATAGCCACGCAACAAGCACAACCTAACACGTGCGGCAATTTTTCTCCGTAAACTGTAGGTAGGTACGAAAGAGAGAGATCCGCCAACCCTTAACTGAAGTCTCCGACGTTGACAAGCAAACTGACCGGTATTCATCAAATGAAGCCTAGCTTCAAACACTTTTCACCTGTTGTCATATCCTAAGTTCTTGAAATAATATTCTAAACAGCTGTAACGACGAAGCGAAAAGCATAAAAAACTCAGAAAAAACTATGGGAGAAACTTTTCTGTACCTTTGTACGTCAAGTCTAGGATCTTTTATACCAGGTGAATTGTGAGGGTGCGGACGTTCGTGGCAGCTTGTTGCAGCTCTTCGTAAGACCCAAGAAAACTTGAGAAGTAACTCCCGTCCTTGCCATTCGAATTTGGTTTTCGAAAAAATTTATAGCGTAAGAGATTGGATTGACGTCACTAATTGTAAAAGACAGGGACACGTGAGAGATAAATATATTCTCCGAACAGAAAATGTCGCGTCCTAGAAAACAAAATCATGTTTTGGAAACCGTCTCCCAATAATAAAAGTACACGTAATTATTCCCAACAAACATGAGAAACAACTGCTGGGATTGCGACTAACAAATTTGACGTTCGTTGCCATCTTCTAATCTGTTCGAAGAGGAGGTGTACTACTGCAGAGTTAAAATGACGCGAATGTAAAACCACAGTAGTAAACTCTGACAAAGCTACATTTGTCGTACTTGTGCAGCAATTTAACCGCGTCAGTGTTTTTGGTAGCTTTCTCTTCCCGTAGCCCTTGTTTGACACTTGAGCAACCAACCATTTTCCCAGCAACCTTGAGAAACAACTGCAGGGCTTGCGACTAACAAATTTGTTGATCGTTTCCATTTTCTCATCCGTTCAGAGAGGAGGCTTAGTACTTCAGAATCATAAGGAAACGAAAGTAAAACCCCAGTAGCAGACAATGACGAAGAAAGATTTGTCGTATTTGTGCAGCTACTCCTACACCTGCAATTAGAACACATCAGTATTTTTGTTAGCTCCGTGTTTCACCAAGCTTTGGGTTGACAACAAAAGTATCCAGCAAACATCAGAAACAACTGCTGGGCTTGCGACTAACAAATTTGTTTTTCGTTGCCATTTTCTCATCCGTTCAGAGCGGATGTGTAGTACTGCAGAATCACTTCGACAGAAATGGAAAAGCCTAGTAGCAAACACTGACAAATTTAAATTCGTCATACTTGTGCATGGACTTGTGGCCCACAATTAAACCGTTTCAGTGTTTCTTGGTGCGGAATGTTCATATAAGCCTTGCTAAACACACGCGAGACTATCAATTTACACAACAAACATGACATCTCTATGCAGTAACTAACACATAGACTTGTTTGCGCCAGTGGTTTTTGGTATCTTCCTCGTCCAGTAAGCATTGTTTAACATAAAATTTTATACAACATATCGTAAAGCATTACCCGAGCTTGCGGCTAACAAATTTTTTCATGCTTGGAGTGTGCGAATGCGGTCAAACTTATGTAAAGTGCAGATTCAGTGTTCAACAAATGTAGGAAATCTATTGCAAACATTTCCGGAAAACTGTTCAAACCTGTGAAGCGTCTTGGGCTGCGCCGGGCACGGGGTATGACTCTGTACTCTGCCGGGTTCGGACCTACTCCTCTTACCAGACGAGCAACATGAAACCATTAAAGTTCGGTTGAAACCCGGTTGATTCGAAATATGTATGCAACTAGAAAATATTTACAATACAAGAGAAAGTGGGCAACTGCAATTTCGAAAGAGAAGGCATTGTGATGGATACTTCCTATTTGGCAACTAAGTTCCATGGTGGACACTACATGAAGCAAGAAGTCTTTGTCGCAAAAATTAATGTGTAAATGAGGATGAGTTTCTTATTTTGCATTGGATTAAGATGATCGTAACACACATTCTTGTCAAGGCAACAGCACCATGTACTTTATTTGCTCAACTAACAGAATATAATAAAAGCATTATAAATATTCTTTGATTGTAGAGTCAGCAACAGGTTTTACCTTTAGCGCCGCACACAAATCGAAGTACATCTTAATATTCAGGTTAAAGCTGTACTGTAAACGTGTCCATCGTTCCCATAAGGATGCTTTTGTAGCCATCTCTACAATGACAACCTGCACATCAATGCTTTGCAAATCCTCAGCTGGAAACTTCTGTTTCTAAAAATGACAATAAAAAGTATTGAGCATCATTTTCGTTGAAAACATTAAAAGAGACAATAATATTTAAGGCTACTGCTTTTGTTTTCACGTCATCTTTAACATTGACCAAACTTGAACCGTACTGATATCCACGAAGACATGCTTAGCCTCAAATCATAGAGCCTGGGTAATCAAGTTTTATTAGGTTCAATGATCATTAGAAAAGTAACTGTCACCATGGAAAATGCTTCATGTGCCTAGCATAGTTATTGAGCATGATGAAAAGGCAGCCACAATGAAGCATATCGGAGAGTTTGGTCAAGATGAATGATGCCGCAACCTTGAGTCAAGTTCAATTTAGTGAACTATGTCCATCATATAAAAATGGGCAATTTGTCAGACAAGGCATATTTATCCCTCGAAGGGTAACATTTTAACACACATAACTTACCAAAGTTGCTGTTACGGCCAAAACCACGTCTTTGAGACAGTTATTATTTTGCGATGCCATTATAAAGGAAAACCCCTGAATCTTCTGTCTCATTTTGGGAAGTGAGCTGCGCATTTCCAATGAAGGACAATCTTTCAAGAGATCCTTTAGCTTTAAACTTGCCACAACTTTAAGGGCTTTTGCACGATTAGACTCCTCATTAGTAGCTTTCGCCAAGACCTCCTCGAAGCTTTCGTCCGCGTCTAGGGATGGAACAAAAATAAAGTTGCTATCTGGTTTAGTAATGTTACTTGTCATGTAAAAGTTTTTTATCAGCATTTCACACAAGTTTTTCACAACATCATCAAATTGTATTAGAATTAACATCTTCATGTTACCTATAAACGCTGTGTAAAGTATTTCCGTTTCCTTTGTACTGTCGCCTTTGCTTGATGACGCCATATTTAATGGTAACTTTTCGGTATTGGTGTTTCTCAAGTTTGAATCGTACTTCAGCAATGATTCCGTACGCTAAAAATCCACAAGACGAAACAAAACAAACAACAAAAACTAAATCCACTTTTGTTTCAACAATGTTTATGTCGAGAGTACTAGAGCACCAATCAACAATCGGTGAAACAAAATGCACATGTATTACACCAAACTTTGTTGCGTTACACTGCTTCTCGTTGAATTGTTTTTGTTATTTGTTACATGAAGTAGTCTTTTCTTTAGCGTTACAACAATACTTCGCTCTCTACAGCATTAGGTTGTCCTGTGAGCACTGGTTTCTGAAACATGAATAATAACGTCCGTTTGTGAGGCGTCGACGCATGAAACTGACAGACTATCGTAGGAAAGACTCGCAGAAAACTGTCGTTTTTATTCTACTCATCAATGCTGCTGATTAGACGCGTACCTTATTCCCCCAATAGCCGAGACTTATTGCATTTACCAGCCAATTTGCGTGAGAGGGGAGCAAAACCAATTACAAACAAGATGCAAATCCCGCGTAAAATGTTAAAACAAATCCAGCCAATTATGATACGTACGCACTTCGACTAAACCGCTTCACTATGGCGGGAAGAACGAATAAAAGTCCTCATACTATACTCGCAGCATAAGTTTTTCTAGCAAACATGGCTCTCCAGCTGTAGCATATGTTGTCATTTTCCAGGTGGCTTTTGTATAAACCGTTTTTGTACAGTCAGCTCAAGTACACTCCGCATTTTTGTGCACATTCTTTGCCAAAAGCAGGAAGAAACCACTGTTGGGCAATGCAGATTGTAGAAAGCCTTTTGGCCTCACCT
>VICI01004162.1:0-11523 GCA_019593645.1 Akabosia matsudoensis
GGAAGTCATGTTAGTCCAGGATGGGAATCAAGGATGAAGGAATGTATGACGAGCTGGTTGCTTGGGAGTGAACTAATTAGTAAGCCGGCGCATAAACTTATACGTGTGATCCGTAGTCATTATCAGTCAAGGGAAAATAAAATAACTGTGAAATATGCAAATTAAACAAGAGCAACATTCAAGTTTTTTCCTCAAAAGAAAAAACTAAACCAGCCAAAAAAGTTGGTCGTTCGTGAAATGTCACCTCTTTTGTAGTACGAGTTTTTTTTGGGGCTTTTAGTGTCTCTAAAAAACCTCCCTTATTATGTGAACAGCTAACGGGGTGTTATGAAAAGCCGAATTCGAACGACTGCTATACACAGATATTCTTCCTTCTTGGTAGGTATCCACCAGTTTAGGCTAGTGTTTATTCATCAAGGAAGTGAGAGTTGACCGAAGTTATAGTGGCAAACTGGATGTTACGTACGGTGGCTGATACACGTAAAAGGATCCTTTGAAAATAACCCCTTATTGTGTTGTTGGTTCATTTAGTTCAGGACCTAACGGATCAAGGTATCTTGTAACAATCCCTTTGCCATCAAGTCGCATTCAATTGCCTTTCCTTTTTCCTAGAGGGATACCTTCTCAACTTCAATTGCTTCAAGTCTCCAGTGTTATTCTTATCATAGGTAAAGAGGCCGGTATACCTAAAAGCACAGAATTTTGTTATGCATTTAGCCTGAAAGCACCTTATAATAAGATTTCGATGATTAAAAGAGAAATCGGCACGGATTTAGCATCAACGTGCGCACTTGTAAAGGTGCATCACTATTGTATGTGTTCTCGAAAGGAAACGTACACCTGTAATTATGTCAAAATATACGAATAAGCGTCTCGTTGGATCAGCGAAAAATAGTTTCTATTTCCTAACGTCATCACTACTGCAAGTATTATAGGATTATTACCTGTGTGTTAGTTGTGTCTTGTGGAGTGCCTCTCAGCAAAGCAATTGTGCAATCATTAAAGGAGTCATTAAAATTGATAAAAAGAAACGAAAAAATAACAACCTAAGGATGAGCTCGTATAGAAATTTTAAGTTTTTATTCCTCTTGTTGAGACTACTTTTCATAGCGGTTGGTCTCGTTGTGACACCCCCGTTTTCGAAGGCAAACGGCGAGTCAATGGAAACCAGCACGGATAACAAGCAAGCACAGCTTCATCTTCAGGCAGAGTTTGAGTTACACGATGAAAATAGCAGGAGTAATAATAATAATAACAATAATAGTCATGATGATGGCGAGTTTAGTGGAGGAGTGGATTACTATGAAGACTCGCATGCTGGAAAGCCCCCGGGAACAGGCCCCAGCAACGACAACCCTGAACCAGAACAGCTCTGGAAAGGTACGTGTATCCTCCCTGACAACTGTAATAAGCAACTAGAGGGCAATAAAATTTGTAGTTTGCTGCTATTGTAATATTCACTTTGATGGGAAAACTTTTCTCCTTACTTGTTCTTTCATTTGGTGAGAGATACAATTATTACACGCTGACTGAATATTTTTGTGTATTTCTTTGTCACGTACCCAGAGTTATCGGGAATGGAACCTGTGGAAATGCTGAGTAGAAGCGAGATGTCCACTTTGTACCATTTAAAGGAGTCCGTTTCGGACAAGGGGGTCTTCTCTGATCCTGATAAACGCCAGCAGGACGGTGTATCCTCTTTTAGCAGCTATTTCAGCAGTTTAATGGGTGGAAGTGGTAGTGAAAGTGACAGCGGAAGTGAGAGTAACACAAAAGACGACTGTCCTACCCCGCAAAACTTTCCTATGAGCATCCCGCTCCAGGCAAAGGAGTACAAAAACTGGGCAGAAAACATTCAAATGGATAACATGTGGGTAGCCATTCCACGCACGTACAAAGACATCTTGATACTAGCCAACTGGGCTTATCTAAATGACTTCATGTTAAGACCAAAAGGATATGCTAACTCGTGGGCGCCATTAACAGTGACCAAGTCCTCGTCCTGCAAGAATACTGTACTGGTTGACACAACACAGTTTCTCGTGCAAATGAAAATGCTCTCAAGTAAAGGCTCCTTTCGTGCAGTTCAAGTACAAACCGGAGCCACGATCGAAAGTTTACAGACATTTTTAGAAGATCACAAATGCGCCCTTTGGGGTGCACCTGTTATGGGAGAGTTGACCGTGGGAGGCGTTCTCGCGGTGAGTGGACATGGTTCCGGGGTAGGTTTAATGGGAGAATATGGAGGTGGAAACAGTAACAGTGCAATACCGTCTGGTTACTCGTCAGGTTCCCTAAGCAATTTAATTCTTAGTTTTAAAGCTGTCGTATGGGACCCTGAGAAGGAATCGTACGTGATTAAAAAGTTTTCGAGGTCGGAGCGTGACTCCAGAGCGTTTCTCACTCATATGGGACGTGCATTTCTCACTCAAGCTACTCTTCTTGTTGGACCTGCATATAAATTGCGTTGTCATACTTGGTCCCATTTGTCTGCAGAAAAGTTGCTACTGGCAGGCCGCGTTAGCAATGACGGTGAAAAGTCCCCACAGAACGATGAGGATCGACATTCTCCCGGCGAGAACGTCGGCGAAGATGACAACTTTCAAGAAATTAATATTCCAGAGGAAGGCGAGGAAGAAAACGAAACTTTTGGGTCTCTTGTGGACAAGTATCATTCCGTTGACCTTTCTGTATTTCCATACACTGACCAGACTCTTGTCTTAGCATGCAGCAATAGAACCAAGCACTGCCCAGCTAAAGTTGCTGCCTCCCCTTATCCATTCTCATACCTTGAAAACGTCCCCCGTCCTGTAACAACACTTCTTTCGCAGTTTCTTTCCGGTCGACATTACCTTGCACCCATGATGAGTCGTCTCAATCACCAATTCAACTCAGTTGGTCTTAGACTGTCAAACAATGAAGACCTCTGTGGGCAGTCGAAAAATCTGCAGTTGAGGTACAACACGAAGAACTCAATTAGTCACTCGTACAGCAGTGGTTACGCCATCATCACGAGCCGTAACCATCTTCAAAAAGTTACCAGAGACGTGTACCGCTTTTACCGGGATCTCGTTGAAAAGTACTCCGCAAACTGGAAATATCCTCAAAATGAACCAATTCAATTCACTGTCACAGGATTGGACGACCCGAAGCACCTTCCTCAGTTCGGACGGTTTGAGTCGCCAGCACTGTCCATCTTATCTCCATCCAGAAAGAAGAATGGAAAGCGCTGGGATATTGCTTTATTTGTCAACATCAATGTGTATCCCGGAACTAGCCACTTTGATAAGTTCATGCGTGAGCTAGAATCTTTTCTCTTTTTGACTTATGACGGTGAGGGAGAAGACGGTCTCGTCAGGCCAGAATGGGCGAAAGCATGGGCGTTTACCGACGACGGAGCGTGGGACAATCATATTCTGCTTCGCAAGGTCATTCCTAAAGCCTTTGGGAGCGACTGGGAGTGGGCAGTCAGGAAATTGAACTATTATGACCCTTATCACATTTTTAGCAACGAATTCCTCAATTATTTTCTCCAAGGGAATAATCCTAGTACCGGGAGAAATAGCAGTGTCACTACTGGGGGTCAAGTCCACCACAAACGTCTCTCAATGCTTATGAATTGGCAGGGCATGTCATCAAAAGCAAGGCATGATCATACCGCAGACGCCATTACCCCTAATGCTACTACTGCGAAGTAATGCTACATGCGCTTATTTGTATATATTTATTATAACTTATGTATTTATTACCACTTCACACTCACATTTCGTTCAGTAGATTAGACAAACAATTTTTGAGACTGACACAAATCGTCGTTGTCATTTTATTCGTCATTAATGTGTATTACATGCGCGAATAAAAAGGTTGAAATATTTATTGCAATTTACAGTTATACTGTTTTATCTGGATTGTCTGGCTGTTTCACTTGAAGCATCTTAATTTTCTGCTCATTGTCATTCCCAATCGCCGTATCATCTTGATTGTTTTCTAGAAACAGTATACAAATGACTTTAAATAGTTTGCCTATAATTTATAAACTCATTTTAATAACAAAATGTTGAAAAACGTCTCTAAAAAAACGTCACCCTACCAATCTCATTCCTTTTACGAATGGCAGTCTCCAGCCAAAGTTTATTGATTAAAAAGTAAATCACACCCATGACACCTGCAAAAACGCNAAGTAAATCACACCCATGACACCTGCAAAAACGCCAAAGTATCGGAATGCTAGCCGACTGCTTGACATAAAGTGGATCATTTGGCCTCCAACAAAAGCTCCACTTCCCCTTCCTAAAAAATATTCCGATAAAAAACTTTTCGCTACAGACGAACGCATGGGTCGAGGTAGTGAATCAGCAGCATCTGCTTTATTGCCTTGGCAATATTGAGAATTACATACCTAATGCGTAATGAAGTGATCCCATGACACCAGTCAGGGTTCCCAGTAAACCTTTGGGCGCAAGGACAGCACAGTAAGTAGCAGCTGCAGCCCACATAAGATGATAAGTAAATGCCTCCATTGCTTCAAATTGAAAACACCAATACCAATACCTAAAAGTATCCAACAAAATTAATAAAAAAAACGCGGAGGGATAGATTTTCTAAACAATTGTTTTTCTTGTAATTGCTCGCATGGTTGTGTGTGCTTCGAGAACTTACTCAATGTAGGAATATCCGAAAAATCGCACAAAGTAGACTATAAACGCTAGGGCAAGAATGTTCTCGCGACCAACTTTTGCCACTAAAGTTTCTGCTGACCAAAGGAATGGCAGACCAGCTATAGATCCAACAGTCAACGTTAATCCTAGCACAAATTTTGGGGCATTCAGTATCATCCAGAAATATAAACAGGTATGACTCCACAAAACCCCACATGTTGCCCATAATGAATATCATCATAAGAAAAACCAAAACTTCAGAGTATTTGAAAAGATCAGCAACGTTTCTGAAACCCCGAAAAAAGTTTTCGAATAAAATATAGCCGTAGCCATTGTATCAGATGTACAAGACGTAAAACGTTATTCTTACTTCCACGCGTCATCCTCCGGTTTCTCAACGTCAAGTTTCATGAAAATGTAGCCGATAATGTTTAATACGAGAAGGATATTCGCCGTGTAAAATGCAGAGGAGTAGTCCGTGTAGCCAACTGACTTACTACTCATATCAACCAGCAAACCGGCTAATGGCGATGCCAGTAACGTTCCAATAACGCCGAAAATCCTCTCTCTTCCGTATTCTGCACCTTGGTTCATTTTCACTACGGCCAGTGTTGTGGCATCCAATAGGGAGAAACATGCGTTCATAAAGATATTACTTACGATTCGGATCGTAAAGTATAACCAAAATGTCAACTGCCCATTTCCATGAGCAATGACCTCGTCACTTTTAAACGTATAATTAGTTCTACAAACGGCATGCTTCGCAGCGAGTTCCCCAGGAAAGTTTTCATTCATTTGAAATGTAAGAGCACACACATTCGATGAAGTTTTACTTGATTTCACTGACCGTTTGGAGCGTTGACTGTTGAAGGTGTAAGCTGAGGCTTCAATGTCACTCTCCTCACAAATTATACCACTTTCATTATCATTTCTGTTCACGGGTAAACAAACTGTTTGGAAGTTCCATGCTTCGGTATCGTTCAATTTCCTACTTAACATGAGAGGCGGAGTCGTGTCGCCATCGATATCCTCCCAACTGCATGAGTGTACATTGAAAGTTGATTTTTCTCCATTGCTATTTTCTGCAGCGTTGACTCTGATACTGTCGATGAAGTAGGGGCATAGGTCATGTCGAAGCGGTCTGAAGACCGCAATTCCACCTTCACTTGTACTGAACTCTACAATAGCTGAATGGTTAACCAGGGTTTCAGAGTATTTTGGCACTGCAAGTAGGAGTGTGTGGGAAAGACCGTTGATCACGGTGACAACAATGAGAACCGCCTTGTAGTGGCCCATTTTGTCTGCCAAGAAGCCCATGATGGGCGTGCTGAGGAATGCCGTAATGGGTAGAACAGCATAAATAATTGAAATTTGGGCCATGGAAATCCCAATATCTTTCATGTGTATCGTCAAGTAAGGTAAAACTGCTGACATGGCTAGAAAATCACACGGAACCATCAGATTGTGCGATGGAAATGGAAACTGAAACAAGTTAGTATAAGTGCATAAAAAGCTTACCTCCATAGTATAGGAACAGTGTTACTTTTAAAGGTAGCGTCTCTGTTCTCACATGGAACCAGCGGCGAATCGGACTTTCACTGCCGTTCGCCGTGCTTAAAATTGCTGCTGCGGACTTTTTTGTCATCGGAGAAAATTCAACATCACTTGATTTGCTTTTTTCGTCCTTCATTTTGACACTTATGTTGTCCTACGTAAAAAAAATTAGGAATTGCAGTTTCTAAAAAATCTGAAGGTAAATGAAGATTATTATTCCATGTAACTGTTAGCAGGGCAGTTTAGAAATAAAAAGTGAATGATTCAAAAAGCAGGTGAGTGGAAATGGCTTGTCCTCTCACAGAGGAAAGAAAAAAATTGTGACTGTGACAAACTGCCAAATTAGCCTTCGCCGAATGCAATGTGAGAGGCTGGACAAGAACTATTCGTTTTTCTCTTATCGGATTTCAATTGCCACCGCTGTGGACTCTTGAAACAACACAACTGAACTACTTATTCTTGCATTGTTTACTTTTCAATATCAGAAAAAATGGTTTTTATCAGCCATGGTTTCACTTTACCTCATCTTGATTTAATACATTTTTTATTCATCGATGTTAACATGATTGTACACTTACATGTGTAAGATATCTGAATATTTATCATGCTTATGGAATCCGGTTTTTGACTCACTTTCTATTCTTTCTTCCAAAAAAATAACAAATTTTCAATGCAAGGATATGCCAAGGGTTTATGTGGTCCAGTGCTCGGTCGATGCACACGCAATTGTAAAAAAAACTGTTACGTAAGCCCTTAAAAGAATCATCTAAATCTTTGTATTATGACGCCATAACTTATCCACGTTGACGTGCTCATTTGTCCATGTGTCAGAGGTAGTATTTCAGTCTCGTGTCGTGTCTCGCTATAAAAACGTACGAATTTTCATTTAATAACCTCCAAGAGGATGCAGAATTAAAACAATCTTTTAATAAAATATGGGGCGATCCGCGACCATGATACATAGGACGACGAAGAGCATGCACTTCACCTATCTACACGATAAACATTCTTTGTTTTCGATGATAACTTACCAACGTAAACAAAAGTTCTCATACTTTTAGTTTCTACTATGTATTTATTGACACAGTTGCTAGATAAATGTAATTTCGTGGAGTGATCCATAATGTCCAAAGTAGATGGTTTATTTTGCCCATTTATGTAAATATGGATAACCTACATCCATCAACAACAAATCTAGCTATACCTCAACAATTAATGAAGTGCCAAAAAAACGGCACTCTTATGCGATGACTTTCACCTTGACAATTTGCCATGCATTTATTTACGTTATCTAATGCTAATAAGTGCATTTAGGATTTTCTTATCCCCCTTTTAAAAGAAACATGAAAGCTTCCCTTCATCTGAAACTCTCTACGTACATTTTCCCTTGGTTATGTTTGACCAGAGCAATTTTTTATGTAAGAACAATTCCACTTGCTGAGGGGTTAGATTTTTTCCCTATGATTACGTGAGGTGACGACATGTAAGAGTTGAGACGTCATAAAAAATGCAATTTGAAAAATCCACGGGCATGGCGCACATCCATTTACTCCTGGCTCTCTAGTGACGTAACATGTTGTTACGTAACCAACGTGTTTCGAAGGATGCACTTTTGAGTCGCTTATAAAAAATATCTCAAATGGATTTTATGGTTTTTTGAAGAAGAAAAGGCGTTCTACTTTGTATGCACACTAAACGTAAAATTCATTCACAGGCACTCCACTCAAATATATTTAGCTGCATCTTCAGAGCATTCTCAGCATGAATTATCAATATTCCTCCAGGATTCATCCATCCATCGGATAATGGATAAGCCGGTTTGACAAGTGTGTGCCCTACCTGGTCGGCTCAAAACTGAATCTTACTTCCGTAGGGAACAATCCATTTGATTCATGAAAAACCTGTGCTTAATTCTGTCATACCCTGATCAGAATATTTACATCAACAATGTACGTATACTTCACAGATTCGATGTAAAAAATTACATCATGAGACCGTTATTAGTTCTACTTAACAACTTTTCGAAGCATGTATTGTTTTCTTATAGTGGAAAATTATTACTCATACTCGTAAGGCAGATTGAATCAAGGGCTCGGGACAAACTCCTTAAGAATCAAACTGTTTTGTTCATGTTCTGTTGCACTCTCACTCAAAAAACATTCTGGCAACATCAATATTTTGCATTCTTGAACTTTTTCCCGTAAAGATGTCTTGATTTGAAAAAGAAACATTGTTTTCCGTTTGAGGAGATACAGCATGAATAACGTTCATTGTTTTTGTAGCATGTAGGGAGGAAACGAAAATTATGAATGATTTGAAGGATAATATTTATAAAAAAAGGAACAGGATAAGGAGATTCCAAATTGTTCATCGAAATTCTAACTACAATGGAGGACTTGAAAATGGATGACCTGAAGATGCATTGTTGAAGGCATTACCTTTGTTAACATGACATGCATATGAAGTAGGAAATGAAATGACCTATGAATCCCTGCGGCATTTCATTTGAGATGTAATGTAAGGTAGTGCGGACAACTTTGGACAGCACTATAAAATGTTAGCGAAGTGTTTCTAGAATTTGTTAAACTGCTAAATATGTTACGATGCGAAATGAGGCAATCCTAAAAGTCTAAATTATTATAATGATGAAATGGAACGACTTTATTGTAGTAAACAGTGAAATGATTTTATTAGCACTGGTTAGTATAATTCAACTAAAACCATAGATATGCATATGCATTGATTCAAGATAGGTTACATCGTTTTTAAACATTTACAACAACTGCAGTGCTTTTCACTAGTGGCAATTTTAAGACATTGAGTTACATTTCATCCAAACAAGTGTACGCCCAGAATGGGTGAAACTACCAAAAATAAAAAATTCATATAATATATAATTATGATATCTACTAAACATGGTACTCCATTTACCCTAACGCTGGAACAGTTTTAAGGCTGATAGCCCGTTACTCGAAATCGAAAAATACATAAGATAACAGTGTAGAATTTTATATTAGGGAATTAAAGTGGCCTAATGAAGTGATCTATTCCAACTGGCTCATTAGTTTTAAGGCCAACGTGAACATCCATCAACCCAATGTTTCCGTATTCCTTTCTTGGTTTAGAATGTATTGCAAGGAAACTGTAACGATCACCAATTTTCAGGATGCTGCGAAGTACTTTAAATGGAATCAGCCGCCCATCTTCTACAACAGCGTATAAAAAACAAAGATTTTTTTTCAATATGAAATAGGTTCAATCATTCTGAGTAAAAAAAATATGTTACCCCATGGACGAAGAGTAAAGCTCATTTTCGGTACAGAAAGAAATTCCTTGGTGATAGAACGTACTGGAATGTCTTCGCCAAGTTTTTCAAAAGGGATTATATCGTCAAAATCTAAACGGTGCAACATGTCCTTGTTCAACCGCAGTGCTCGAGTCCAAAGCCCCCTTCCCCTAACTAGGGGCCGATATTTAGGTTTATCCTCTGTAAAAATATAATTTAATTTAATCTCTACTTCATACTTATGGAACTATATAGCCAAACTGAACTAAACAATAAAAGGTTACCTATTTTGATCAAGAAGTAGTCGTTGATAGCAGGGAAAAACATTGAAGCTTGGATGTGTTCCGCAAACCGCTGAATCTGATGATGTAAAACATTGAACTTGTTCACATACTTGTCTTCATTCACGAGAGTCACGGTTATGAGTCCCATTTCGGGGTCTCTTCGGTCATCCATGAATCCAGTAATTTCAGCGGTGAAGTATCGGCCAGGCTCGATCTCAAATGGAAGCTGAAAAAGTGCTTCCTCGACGTGCGAAGACACCTTACGAACAGCTAAATCCGTATCTGTTCCAACAAGGTTCGTTCTACGCTCCCAATTCCACTTACCCAAATTGACGATGACATCCTTTAAGTCAACGGTCTCAGATAAATCCTTATACGTTAGCCTGACCTTCCAGTCGTAGAAGAAGCGTTTCTAATTAAAAACACAATTTGTTGGCTTTTTGAATGATCATATCCGGAAAAATTCGAAACATCATGTGACATAAGAAAGTTTCCTCACGCAACCGCTGCTTTCGTCACTAATATTTAAAGTGAATTCGCGTTTCAACATCGGCACCATAGCTCTCTCGAAGTCGCTGTAAAAAATGAAGTTGTTCTTTCTGTCCATGTCTGCTAATATTACAGAGTAGGCCACTCGTGGGTGCTGAAAGTACATAATAAAATCAAGGTAACGACAAAAATGACCAATTCGAATAACTTGCAGTGTAGCTTAAGTGACCTTCATAATGCTTGAGTTAACTGGTCTCAACGATGAGAGTTCAACTGTCTCAATACCACCAGCATCAATCCAGTAAACAGATGCCAGTTTCAGATGTTCGTGGACATTTCGAACAACTGCTCGTTGATAGTTGGATCTGGACTTGGTCTTTCCTTTCGCTAGTACCACCTCATGTTTTTCCGCGACATACGGCACTGACCCTAAAAATAAAGTATAATCAACAACATTTAAAAATTAAAATTATCATTAAATTACAACGGACAAATAAGAAAACAAATTCCGTACGAGCTTTCGCATCATATTCCTCCACGAATTCAAAGCATTCCTCCATTATCCAGTGTATCTGATCAGGACCGGTGGATACTGGAACAATATCGAACACAGACATGTCATCAGAATGGCACGCTACAATGTTGAACTTTTCCCCAGTTTTCAAGAACTCATCGAGTGTCTTCTCGTAGTGAATGTGCTTAACGGTAAATCGTCGCCACTTCATTGTGTCCAGGGCTAGTGATGATGACAACGTCCACTAATAAAAAACCTGAGATCAATTAATTTTTTACCTACTAATCAAAACAACTACATAAATCCGTTCTTAATGAAATTTAATATCATCTTGAGATCACAAATGGGCCTTCTTGAATGTGAAACACTTACAAGTTTAGATTAAAAAATTTAAAATTGAACTAGCTCCGTCTACCATCAAAGCGATTTCCTACTAAACAAATGAAATGTCTAATTGAGTAAACTTTGATGAATCCTACAAACTTCTTTGAACATCAACGCTCTAGTGCTCTAGATAATCGTAGGGAACAGTTTTCCCGTCTCTGTTAACTTTTTTGCGATCCAGAAAGACTGAACTACCTATCCTAAAAAAGAACAGGGAACCCACTCTAAAGTAAACGTCAGTGTGAGTCGTCCGCCGATACGTCGACTCAATTATCACTACACTCCGCCGTCGAAATGACGAAAATTTATACTCCCCACGCCGGGATCAAGAAGTAAATGAATGTTATTGTCAGT
>VICI01004163.1:0-11521 GCA_019593645.1 Akabosia matsudoensis
TTTTGAATTTTTTAACTACATATTGCACTGTGTGGGTGTTGACTGGATAATATCGAACAGAAATCATAAAGACAATCTACTATAATCTACGAAATGAGCAAACCAAACAAATCTGCTGTATTTACTTCCAGACATGCTGAAAATCGTGTCGAAGACCGCGTTTATTTGGGCAAAATTAAATGTAACATATCATATTCTATCAATAAGGGAGCCATAACCAAAGTGATGAAATCTACACATTCATATGAATCTTTATAGACCCACGCATGTTTATTTACGGCATCCTCCCACGAAATGAGTACATAAGATATTTACACTGTATCAAATTAGTTTTACCGAACAAGCATTGAAAATCCCGTCTGCTAAAATCTGTAAAAAAAACTTGTTGATATGTTACATAAAAGCATATTAGAAAAACTAAGAATTCAAATCCAGACTGTGGTCTTAAGAATTTTTATGATAAAAAAAAGTTGGAAAAAGTCATGTATGATATGTACCTCTTTTTGCTGTGGTCACATTTTTCCACAACTAACCATCATACTTCAGTCCTTTGGCTGGCTGCATGCATGCATACATCTTTCATAATGTTACATAATAAAAAGAAAGCAAAAAAGAAAAGACTGCCTCGAAACAGAAGAAACAAAAAAGATTTAAACACACGCTATGCAAGTATACAAAGCAAAGGTATAGTGATATGAGATATTATTATAATGATTATCTGGAAGAGGGACTTCGTGTGTGTGGATATGCATGTAATATGCTTATAAAGGGTGATAAAGAGTCATCCATGGAAAAAAGGACATAATAGTATCAACATCATCGGTAGAAACAGCTTGATGGGAAAACGTCTCTGTCTGCTACTTTTTTTGTGGTATTCCTACATGGTGAGTGTATGTGTTCAGTAATAAGAACCAAAAGGCATAAAGTATGCAAGCAGGCTGCCGGTGCAATGTTGAGCCTTTCGACGGCGATGGGAAGCTATTAAACGAAAACGACAAAAGAGAGATCATGCCATGCGAAAAAAACGTTGGTTAGTATGTAGTAAATAAAGTAGTAATACAGCCGACATCGCAGCAACAGCAGAAAAAAATCCAGTTCTCACGATCTCTGAAAGAACCTCATCACATCATCGTTTTTGGCTTTGGATTCGGGATATACCCTTAAAACTCTTTTTAATGCATGCATGCATGGTTTGTCGTGATCTATATAATGCCCATAAACATATTCGTGTTATATGTATATTGCTAACAAACTTGCTTACATCCACTCATTCGGCTACCGTGACAGGTTCCCTTATACAGCAACAACGTAAAAGAACACGGTGGGACAATGAAAACGTACATTACGAGAGTCACCATCACACCGCCACCTCCATCAAGATCATCATCGTCATAATAATCATCTGCATCAACTAGTCATGATCTCACTCTCAACTCAACTTACAACTTTTTCCTTTAAAGAAAAAAAAAACAGATTCTCTTTTTACTGCTTTGATATTTTTTATGTTTCCTTTTTCAATCTATGAAGTAGTAGGCAATACAACAGCAGATCACTATGCAGTATCGCATTTTTTCATAACGAAATATTTTACATACTTTGTCTTTATCACTGACTAATTCGGAGAGCTTTTTATCAGCCAGATTTTCATCTATCGTATAACATATAAATATTCGTCTTCGCTCAGATTATCTAATATTAATCATCCCTTTATGATCAGGTAATAAGACTGGCAACAAAACATCGCATTGTTCATGACGATGAGGTTTACGGACATATGGGGAAAAATAGGCCCAATGAGAGTGAATTGTTTGGTCTCACATATTGGCCATACATTGGCTTTACTCCTAGTAAACCAATTTGGGAGATTATTCAGGAAATTCTTTTGAATTTATTTCATAAATAGAATATATCTTCTTTCTCCTAAGTTGAAGAAACGGGAGGATAAAAATTGTGACAGTGTGGAAAAATTACCCTGCAAATAAGTTCTTTATCAGAATATTTTGGCCGCAAGTTTGGTAGAAATAAATATATTGTACAGGTACCTTAGAATGACACGGCATAGTCATAAATGTGCCCGTATCAGTAGCAGATATGCCATCATCAGGATTTAAGAAAGACAATTTTATAAATGTGGTTCTTGTTGACGCTGACAATAATGCATCTATTAAAAAACATAAACATGCGTGATATATGGTGAATGAAATATTTACGAAAGCCTGTGTGTGGGGACCAGAGTTGCCATCCACTAGCCAAAAGATAACCGTCTACCGTGAGACCGTCATCGTCATGTTCGTCCGTGTAACTGCCATTACGTGAGATAAAAGATGAATGCTAAGCAGTCGGAGTCAATACTTTTAAAATCATAAAACGTTCCAGCCAGATATTAATGATTCATTCTTCAATACATCTACTCTTGATGCATATTAACTTCAAACTAGCTTTTTCAAGATACTTGGCAAAGATAACCTAAAATCTTGTTTATCTGTACGTAGAATATATGCGGTGAAGTTACCTGTGTTCGCAAACAGCCCCTAAAATGTACGCACTTAAAAAAGAAACGACGGTGGTGGTGCTGCAGGATATTGTAGTAGCGGGCATAACAATTTCATCCCTTTAATGTTGTGAAAACTTACCCTGGCAGATTCACGGCTTACTTCTGATAAAAACGGAGCAGCGAGAAGGACGTCGGTCTACCCGGGGTGCAGGAAATAACACACACACGTATGCTGTTTGCTCGTCCACATACAAACTCTGAGCAAGGCCCTTTTTTAATGTGGTGCATACAAGTTGTGCGCAGGGCAAGATCATACTCTCACATTGTTGCTCCGTTTGAAGGGGGATTCCATCTAGTATCCCACGGTTCCATATTTCTACATTGTTGGATATAACCGATTTCTTTCGGTGTAAGTCAAACCTCACATACTCTGTCCATGTATTACTGTGATTCAGTGTTGTACTCATATATATACACATTGTTGAAAGGACTCGTAAAACAGATAGGGAATCCTATGATTCAGTTATCCAGGTTTGGAGCAAACTGTATGACAACCGGCAGTCACTTGCAATGCAACCGTCAGACACGTGCCTACACGACGACAGACAACAACAACCAACTTCCTCTTCGTCTATCGTAGTGTTTCTGTTCCGTGACCTGACCGGACATTGGAATACACGTCGAGAGACCTAAGGAAGAATCGATCTAAGATAACACCGTTTCGTTTTATGTGTTTTACGCTAAAAAACATAAAGTTACATACACATCTACTCAAAAAATCTCGTCTTCGTGGGAAGAAGAAGTAGAGAAAGAAGCAACAAGTGTTTATTGCTCCAGTTTCTTAATACGAGTGCGCACCCTTCTAATTCAAACGCATAACACACCTACAATTTCTCCACGTAAGATTTTTTAAACAATTCCATTCACAAAAAAAATTCCAAATCATAAGTGGTTTCACAGTTGTACGTTCATTGATTAATAATAATCGAAGACCGATGGAATCGAAAATGGGAATCTCTGTTTGAGTTTTCAAAGTGGTCATAATTATCATTAAGGTGTGGTTGCACAGAACCTCATAATCTTAGAGACAATCCTTAAACAGAAAGTGAAGTACAGTAGCTTAATAGAAGACATATCAGAATATCGTAAACGATTATTGTTATTATTATACATCGTCACATTGCCAGAAGGTGAGGACTGAAGACGCGTAAAAAGAAACAATGAGATGTGTGAGAGCTTTTCTTTTTTCATTCATTGATTGAAAAATTCTTCATTAACTTGCCTCTGGCAAGAGTGCAATAATCAAAACACATCATTGACGATATTTTGACAGCAGCAGCTGAATCTCCGCCAACTGAACCGTGTGAATCAGAAATAATCACACTCACTCATCTCTGAGCACAATAATATTTTAAACAGTGTCTACACACACATTGTAAGATATAGGAACTAAGAAATCTAACTAGTTAATTTTCCTTGTTGCATACGTCGCCAACAAGGAAAAAACCAAATATATGTAGAATAGAGCAGTTATCTTTTTTTAAGGTTTTCCCAATCCCACGGCAAAAAGAGACATCGACACACAAAATGCATAGAGATTGGTTTTCGTCAAGTGCATTCTTGAGCGAAAATGCATTATCTTTAATGTCAGTTTAGGTTGTGCTGTTGCTGCACCCTTAGAAGCGGAACAGCCTCATCATCTTTAGAAGCAATATATTTAAGCAGAATGAGCTGCCGATAAGTTTGTAATGCAAACTAAATGTAAATGATTATTAGCTAGTGCCCTGTTATTCTTATTATTATTATTGAATTGAGTTACTTTTTGGCTGGTTCATTAAATAAATTATTATTCGTAAAAAACATATCAGGAAATCTGGTCAGGTCGTTTATGCATTCGAGCATCTCTTGCAAAGGATCTGCTCTCATATAGATAGAGGATAAAAAAGTTCAAGAGCGTGGGAAACAGTCTTGTGACACATTTAATTTTCATTTAATGATCTCGCTACAACAACAATACAACACATAACTGACTGACGTACTTTTTTGAAAAAAGAAAGAAAGATATGATATGATAGTTTAGCGATGATCAATAATGCAAAGAGCAAGAATAATACCTGTTTTGGGCAACAAAAGGAGCCTCGGTAGAAGTTGCGAGACAGCATTGCTTAGCAAAAGGAAAATGATCAATAGGGCCCTCCACTTGTGAGATGATTGCCAGCAAGTAGCCTTTTTATACGATGATAGGTAGGTAGAATGACTTGTAGTGAATCTTGTTTGCATGTTCTGCAAAGACGTAACTATCGTGTGACCAACAATTCGACAACAATAAAACACAAGAAGAGGCTTTACTCTCATTTGTGTCCTGATCATAACTCAAACGGAGTCCATTATTCAAGCCAACAGAGAAATATTAGAGCAGAGCAGTAGTAGCAATATTGAAAAGGGTAAATATCAAAATAATACGAGAGAATCTTGAAGAACATGTACTGCAAGAAACAATTATACACGTCGTGATATGCAGAGTTTGTAGAAAAAAAACACAAACTGGGTCAGCACAAGTAAAAAAGCGAAGAGATTCAATTCGAAGAGATTCGATTCGAAGAGAGCAATATTAGTAGTAATTGATTGATGCTCATCATTACGTACTGCTGTGACCACTACAACTGCCACATTATAACAAAAACTGATAGCATTTTTATTATTATCAATTTATTACAGGGTGATAGCGCCAATATATCATTTTGCAATAAGCACAGTAAACAGCGACCAGAAGCCTGCCTACCCTTACGCTAATCTATCAACGCAGCCAAGAAAATCTTTTCGATAATAACATACGTCTCCACTTCTACAACTACTCATCATCATCTTAATTCTTGTATTCATCTTGTTATCAGTCTTTCTGATCAAAAAAATCGTCATCACCATCAAGATCATCGATTCTTTGAAAGAGAGTCAGATTGTTTTAATCCTTTTCTCACACAAGACAGCTCTCCATTTCTTCGAGAAAAGTTGGCGTTGATGTGACAGAATAGAGACCAGAAAAAAGAAGAAACAAACACTTTTGTGATTTTTTCTTCATTCAGAGACGATCAGAGCATGAGAAGCGGCAAAAGTCAACAAGTCCTCAGTTATGATCAAGGAACAAGTTGCTTCGCTGCTAGTGGTCACCACAGATGTTCATCAGTAACTCAAGACGCAACAAGAAAAGTAAATTTTAATGCAGTACATTAGTTTTGTTTCTGACTGGTATAGCAAACAGAGAATAAGTAAAGCAGCCATTTACTGACAAGTTAATTGCATTGTTGTTCGAACAAAAATCAAACTTTTCGGGGTCTCATCAGTCAAGTGAATTTGTCTCTGAACAATAATCAGTCATCATCTATGATCTCATGAATACAAGCATGCAGTTGGTAAAAAAAAGTTTACATGCTTGTAAGTGCGATGAGATTATGAGATTAAACATTTAAAATAGTTGAAGTGTTTGTAAGAACAGTTTTAAATATTTTCCTAATAAGTTCGTGGACAGCAAATACGGAATGTTAGCAGAATTACGGTTTAAAAATTAGCTACAAAGTCAAGTGCGAAGAAAGTGTTCTTCCACTAATCATAAATATATTATATCACCGCGTACAATACAGTCTTTCATATGCAGCAGTCCAGTGTTGTCAGTTTTTCAAACCTGGGGAAACTTGAGAGCTTTCATCATTTCCCTTCAGCTGCTGTTCCTGCAACAGCTTCTGAATAATCCCCATCACCTCCACCAACCTCCTTTCCACCATCATCCTCACTCTTCACCAACGTTGGTGAAGTCAGAGTACAGCCCACAACCACCTTCATCAGTCAACATGGCGAAACGAGCGTTAAGTGACAGTGATTGCGACGACCTTTTCTCGGATACAAAAGACAGGTAAGATATTTAACATCAAAGTTCAAAATATTGCATACAAGTACGTTTCTGCTCACTTGGTAGCATCAATAGTAAGTCAAGAATCTATTCTACTCCAGTTCTTTCCTTTGAGTTAACATGTGTAACCAATACTCGTGAAAGTAAATTGGGAAATGCTTGGTTGGGCCACCATATCGAAAATTACACAAACTATACTGTGCGATTATGTTCCTCACTCGTTATCTCGGTTAGAGCTTCTGTCGCAAGCTAATTTGTTTTGTGTAATGTTTAGAAACACTCCTCTGGGGAAACTTGAGCCTTGGTAGCAGAACAGCACATTGGAAAAGTAGAGAAAGCTGTAGAACATTTTGATCATTGTTGAACTTTACGTTCTGCACACAACCAGCTTCACACGCACTAACAATCAATAAGTCATTGAAGAAGCAAAGTACACGTTTTCTCAAGAATTTATTCATGTGTCAAGAATAGCTTCTTCCTTTCTGCGAATGCGATGAATGGAAAGTACAAATATGAAGGCTGGATTTTGTGCTTCCTACAAAAAAGAACCTATTTTGTATTCATTGTACATACAAACCTACTATTTACGCTGTCAGTTTTGTTCAACACAACGACTTTTCAACACTCTGATAACGATATGAATAACATTGTTATTGTTTTTGTGCCGTTTTTCACCTCCGAGAAAACAACGAAGATCACGAGTTTTTGCATAAACGATCACGTTTTATACTTTCCGGTCATGAGTAAACAGAAATAGTTGTCCTCTCCAAAATGCTTTTTACTTACTTTTTTTCTTATCAAGTGTCTTACTGCTCCTAAGTGTTGTCAATTTCGATTATTCAACAGTCCGGGCACTGAGTTAATACACCTGTAAATTTAATATAAAACATGTTTACCATTCGGCGGTGGTAGCTAAAACATACGTATACATAGTGCAAGTAGCATGTTTTCTGATTTTCTGGGAAAATTTTTTATTACTAGCTTTAAATGATTGGCAGAAGCTTTTGTTTTTTATTACAGTATGTACCATGTGAAAACAGATTCCCTTTTCGACTAACTAAGCATAAAGTAAATTTTCCCGTGAAACATGCTAGTTTTGTGGGAGGAAAGAAAGTCAGCGGCAGAAAATGTCATTTTTATTGTTCAACCGCAACTGGGCAATCATGAAGCAAGAAGGAACAAGCACGCACGCATATGAGATTAAAGTTTGCATGGTGTTGAGGGGGAGATGAGAAAAACAACAAAAAAAGCAACAAGAGGCAAATGATCGTCATTGACTGTGTCGCAGTGTACGATACCGAAAAGCGTGTGAACCTTTTTCCCCTACCAGTTACTCATTCATTTTTAAACTGAACTTATCCATGTTATCCATGATACTTGAATTTGCTTTCCACGTCTAATACTTCAACTTGCGAATGATGTTCATGGGACCATGCACAAAATAGAATTCACGGGGATGATTATACGATTAAACTTTTTTTTTTGTTCTTTGTCATCATTATGATCAACCCTCACCCAGCAATTACTAATGTATTCATTTATCATATCAAATTATTATTATTGTTATATTTATCTGTTTTTTACATAAAGTTGTATGACACCACCGGGCTCAGATACTGGGGCCAGTATAAGCCGCAAGAAAAGGCGTGGGATAATTGAGAAAAGGAGACGGGACAGAATCAACAACAGTCTTACAGAGCTTAGACGACTTGTCCCCACCGCATTTGAGAAACAAGGCTCGGCGAAACTTGAAAAGGCTGAGATTCTTCAAATGACCGTAGATCACCTTAAGATGCTTCATGCGAAAGGTAAGATGGTTTTTTAACACAACACAGAAGCTTAATGGTAGATGCATATTTCACTTAATTCTTGCTATCACTTTACCTCGCATCTTTAAAAAAGTTTTATAATTTGTTTGCTACTTCTTCTCTAGCCAAAATTGTTTTTTATATAAATAGGCTTATAAATTACTTATTCGTGTAATCTCTATTTTCTTTATCACAAAATCAGGCGTGATTATTTCATGTGCAAACTCTGATTTCAATTTTTCCCTCGAAACTACCCAATTTATAGGTTAACGGTTGCGTGTGAAAGAAACATTTTTTTTCCTCAAATATTGATATGTAATTAACACGCAGTTTTTTTCGGAATTCATTTGGGCAGCCTGTGATAAATTTTCGATTATCGATAAAAATAATTATTATTATAATCGCCATCCTGTCGATCATTTTTTCGTATGCTACAGTATAATAGGGGTGCATAATGCATATCATCCGGTGGCGTGAAGACAAATCCAATAGAGTTCTGAAATGAAAAGGTCACCTAGTACTTTTCTCAACGTGATGAACAAGACATGTCAACCATCAGAAAAGAAACAGCTTCCACATAATATTATAAGTAGAACCTGTTGTAATCATTAAATCACCAAAAATTACAGGGTATCATGAAAATGCAGGCAAAAAAGGCTGGAAAAAGGTGGTTTAAGGTTGTGCTTTCAGCTTCACACGGTCACTTACGTAAGTAAAATACGTGAGGTTCATATCGCCCAGTTTGTTTCGCTTATTTTTCTACATATTAGTTTGCAAACATGATCACGTATTCTATCATTTTATAGGACGGTTTTAGGAAGGAAAAAAGGAGGAAAAGGTTAGGTGGAGGGAGTGTAAAGAACCACAAAAATCATAGCAGTAGCTGCATAGCCTTAAGAAAGAAAAAGCAAGATCGCTCTCTTAATATATTTTTAATTCCCCATCTTGCTCAGTACTTGATACAAGGCTTTAATCAACTACATTCGAAATCCCTATATATCATCATTTCTAAATCACATACTCAGCAACCATATTCAAAAGAGAAGTATAGAGCCAGACATCAACTACAGGCGTTAATATAAAAAAACCGAGATGACGAGAAAACTATAGGGTACATTACATCTAAACAACTAAACATTTTAATATTCGTTATCCATTGAGAGCATTTACTATACGGCTCTGGAGCTTTGGCCTGAGCAAACAGGTCGTTAAAGCTCGTGAGTTGTCCCTTTTCATCTTGTCAGTACGAAGTTGCTTTCCCTTAAACCGCGTCTGAAGAAGCACCAAAACTCACTTTAAAGCACTTGCCATAAAAAAGGCTCCCCATCATAATAAAAACATATCACTATTATTTGAAAAGCTTGTAATCTTTGAACGGGTAGGAGAAAATCTACATTTTTACATTCATTTCTACACTTGATCATCATAACCTTTGACCGTGACCGACCAGAAAATTATTGTCTGGCGCCCACTACCTCGCTGCAACCGCCACCATCACAATCATTACTAAAGATCGGCTTTTTTATGTTTTTTGGTCATTAAAGGGTTTAAGCAGGTGGTAAATAAAAGATAGAGAAGGGTGCAATCCATAAGAACTACGTTCGGACAAGACGTTCTTATTTTTGGATCCGTCTAAATAGAAGACAGCATGAGGGATAAAAAATCAACCAATTACGACTTAAATAAAACCTATTTTGTAATACATTAAACAGTTCTAGAAATCTAGCATAAAGCTACTTTCATTTTTCTCTTCATATAACCCAAGCTTATACGCATTACATATAGTGCAGGACTCATTCGTCCTCGTCCTTCAGAAATATGCGTGTCCACCGGGCAAAACATAAAAAAAACACTCTCTGTTTTAAACAAGCGAAAACTACATAATCAACGTCTCTCCCACTTTTTCTCACTATAAATAATTTTCCCAATGTATTTTTGTAGTTTTGATTGATCATGTTGCAACAAGGGGCTGGCCCTTTGTTGTCGTCGAATACAGTTGATATTGTTTGAATAAGGGTTCCCCATACAAATTAGTAAAAATAATGTACGAAGTCGTGGTAAATTGAAAATAAATTGTTTGACAATTGTGGATTGCACCATTTTTTTTATATTCATAGCTCCTTTTATGTTTACAATAGTTAAGCCTGTGCGAAGCTACCTGCTCCACTTTTAAAGTTGCGTTTTTATTACAAGTCTCCCAATATCAATGGTTTACTTATGATACCGTACGAGTTTACTCAAAACAATTCGGGCTCCCTGCATGATGTAAAAATAAATAGGAACAAGGAAGAAATGAGAAAAGCATAATGTGGCGTTGTTTAAAGAAAGGATAAAACAAAGAAAAGTGAGTTTTACGGTTTAACATGAACAAGAAAACAATCTCATCATCGTCATTTCGATTCTTTTGGAGCTCTTCTTTTCATTATTTCGTTGGTGGTGATGAAGTACCGGCACTTGAAGTCTTTTGACGTTACCGTCGTCGACGCGGTCGCCGTAAACTGGATGAATATGATGTGTTGCTGCTGTGATGATGTATTTTACTTCACCTACAGCGAACAAGAGTCCAAAGAGCGAGATTTCTTAGACACATACTGTTTTTCCCATCATTTAATGCACGCATTCGACTTTTCTTGTTTCATAACTTACAGGATCAAAGAAGAAAAGTTTTTTTCTTGTAAAAAAGAGCACTCAGATTGTTACGAAAAAATAAACATCCCGACTAATTGTACGAAACTAGAAACTGTTCAGCCTACTTAGTATGTGCGTCACATTCAAAGAGAAGGGCATTAGGAACCACTATACCCGCAGTATTTACTTTTGCATTTCCCAAAGTTCTTCAATATAGATCATGAAGAAGAGAAAGAATTATGTATCCTCCTAACTGTAATAATCTATTGAATCTTCATAATACAATACTAGTGTAATAACATTTACATGCAACACCCAGAAAAAACTTTTTCCAACTGCTTACGTGTTTGTGTGAATTTTATAAGAGAAAATCGAGAAAATCATGTGGTGTGTGGCATGGCTAGTTTTGTTTGCATAGTGGTTTTTTCGTAAGTATATGGTTTTTGGACCTTC
Organism: Akabosia matsudoensis; assembly: GCA_019593645.1. NCBI lineage: Eukaryota > Metazoa > Arthropoda > Collembola > Entomobryomorpha > Paronellidae > Akabosia > Akabosia matsudoensis. Next base: position 11,288 of record VICI01004163.1, read on the forward strand.
CGTGTGGGATCTCAGTTGTTACCTCTTTCGTGGTGTTTTATGTGTACATTCGAATTCGAGCATTATTTGAAGATGTAAGGAAATAATAAGTTTATGCACTCTTAACAATCCGCTTGCTCACATGAAGATAAACATTAGTCATTTTTTTGTACAAGCTAGTAAGCACCATGGTGTGACTATGCATCTCGTTCACACAAGAAAAAAGGAGCATAAGAGTAAATAAATTATAATGTC
>VICI01004164.1:0-11520 GCA_019593645.1 Akabosia matsudoensis
GACAGACAGACAGACAGACAGACAGACAAACTCATCGATGTCATTACTTGCTGAACAAAAGTTCAGCTTCGTAATAAACAATCTGTACTGAAATCATACCAGTATGTAAATTAGATTTCAAAGAATGCCATGCACAAAAGAAAGGCAATGGTGCTACAAAAACATCTAGAATTTGATTCGCGTTAGAAGCTTTTAACAAGGTGCGTACTGGACTCCAGGGGACGAAACGAAGTCAGCGTTCTCCAGTTGTCTATCCATTTTGCTTGAATCTGTGCAATAAGAGTTTGCAAAGATCATACTAAGAATTTCGCGTATGTATCGATGAAAAGTTTGGTCACCTAATTGTGTATGAACGTACGATAGATAGGCATAGAAGTCAACGATTCCATTCGATATGCCCCTCCTATTCTATCCAATCTGATTTTTTAGAACTATGCATAACATGTGAAACATCAATCATGAAATAAAATTTGCTACCCGTAGAACTACTTCGAGAAAAAAGCGTGTAGCATTTTTATGCTACCATTGAGTTAACGACATCGGATTTCTTCTGCATATTAAACCTGATTTGATCTTGTTTCAACTACGCCAAAAAAGTTTGCATAAGCATTTTTAGACTACCTCATGCTGGGGTACATCGAGTAAAAAATATCTCTTGAATAAAAGGACAGGCTTTAGATGCAGAAGACTTGTAGAAGAAAAACGTAGTTCAAAGATCCATCGTCATATTCCTTGTTTCATATAACAAATTTTACGTTAAAAGCGAATTTTAAGTTCCCAAAAAGAAGTTTAAGTGGAAAGAGTTTCAGCAATACAAGTTATTGAATAATCATGCACAGCTTTAAGGAGGTTGTAGCCCGACTTGTCATCGTGGCAAACGTAGTCATAATTGTCGAGGTGGGTGTCTACACAATGTAAATTAACAGGATTTGTGTTTGCTTTCTTGATAATCTACGATTAGGATTCAATTTTACATTGCTTAGTCAAATGGTTCCTCCAGCCGATCCATTATCTACTACTGCGGTGACTCAACGGAGTTGGTTACATGAATTTCCGGACAGTTAATATGATTATCCCTCTTGTCTCCCGACTATATATAGACCCGTGCCAGATACATCTATCAACCTGGACCCTTCATAGAATGCCAAAAGTATGAGCTTCCATGCGGCGGAAGGACTGAAGGGTCATGCAACGATTACTGCGAGGAAAGTGGATTCTCCCGGGGATCTTGTAACGGGCATTGCTGTTTATGCTTTGCCCGAACAACCGGTAAGGCCAAAATTCAATCTTTCAAACTTTATCTATCAGTTTTAACAATGGCAATCAATAATGAATTTTCATTTTGTAGGAATGCTGCATATGGTACAACCAATGCAGCAATCCGTAGTCTCAAGATCAACTCCAATTAGTTTAAACCAATTCCTCAATTTGCTTGGAAAGACTCCAGTCAACTCCAGAAATGACGCTGAACCAATCATTCAGCCAGAACAAAGGCCAAACCCGAAACCAAAGAGATCAGCATCCTTGCCTGATTCTATTGCTCCAATCCATGCAAATAATTTGCACAATGATGACCATACCAAAAAGGAAAATAATGCTAACCTAGAAAATCCCAATTGCATTTCTGACATTTGCTTAACTCCGGCTTGTGTGAAGACTGCAAACTCGATTTTGGAAAGCATAAACGAAGACGTCAATCCTTGCGATGATTTTTACAAATTTACATGTGGAAACTTTCAAAAAGACATCAGAATTCCAGACGACAAAGGGGCTGTCACTCTAATGGGCAGCATTAATGATAAGCTCACAGAGCAGTTACGGGAACTTTTGGAAACTCCAGCACGCCTTGAAATGCCCCACTCGGCACTCTTGCCCAAGCGATTGTATGATTCTTGCATGGATACAGGTTGGTTTGAAAACTAGTCTCCAGTCCCCAAAAAATGCAATAGGTTTTACGGCAATGTGAATCTTGTTTTTTATTGCATATTTTTGCAGATCGCTTGGAACAGTCTGGAGTTCAACCACTGAGCAACCTTTTTGCCAAACTTGGCGGATGGCCCGTCCTTGACAAGAATTGGGACTCTAAAACATGGTTGTGGGAAAATGCCGTAGCAAAATTTCGGGCAAATGGTTTGGTCACAGACTACCTACTCAAAATATCTGTTGTCCCAGATCTCAAGAACCCATCTTTGAGGACATTACATGTAAATCTGCCGACAACTAATCGCATCATGGCCTATCATGGTAAAATATGTTAATGAATATTGCCTGTATTTTAGATTGGCGAGCCGGTTTTGTCATTTACAAGAGAGCAACTGCAGCATCCTCATTTCAAACAAGCTTACCAAAGATTCCAAGAAAGTTCTGCAGTTCTACTGGGGGCTGACTTTGCACAGGCATCAGTCGACTTGGCGAAAGTTTTCGAGTTCGAAAGAACACTGGCTAATGTATGTACTTGATCATTATGTCTAATATACCCTTGTTCAACAAAAAAAATCAGAAGGAAAATTATTACAGATTTCTCTCCCCCGCGAGTTATCCCGGGCTCATCCTTTAACATTTTACCACCCAATGACGATCAGAGATTTACAAAAAAATCATCCAGCAGTAAACTGGCTGCAGTACATCCAAAACTTATTACCTGGAAATGTGATCATTGATGACCTGCAAGTTGTGAACGTCCATTCTCCAGAGCAGCTATCCGCTTTGCTCCAAACCATTGAAAAAACTGAGAAACGGTAATGCTACCTTCCCCCGTCCAGAATTCCATTCATTGTTTAGTTAGCCAGGCCTGAGTTTTAATATCCTTCTGGTTCGATATGCTTAGAACTCTTGCTAATTATCTCTTTTGGAGGACTACGGCCGCTGTTTTACCGTACCTAAATGAGCAAGCTATTCGCCTTCAGCAGCAATTTGTTGGAGCTTTAAGTGGAAGGCTCCAAAGGAAACCACGTTGGCGTGAGTGCATTGACACAGTCACCAAAACCCTAGGTCAAGCTGTTGGAGCGATGTACGTTCGCAAATATTTCGACGAAAACTCAAAGGGTATCGCAATGGAAATGGTAAAAGACATCCAAACAGCATTCGTTGAACTGCTTGGGGAAATGCAATGGATGGATCCTGAGACAAAGTAAATGACATAAAAGAGAAAGGAAATCGCTGCGATTTGATATGACCACTCATAATTCAACAATTCACTACGTACTTTCTATTCTATATAGGCAAAAGGCACTCGATAAAGCCGCCGCAATGAAGACATTGATTGGTTACCCTCAGGAATTGCTGGATGAAAAAAATTTGAAAACTCTTTTCTCAGGGGTAAAATTTCAAAACCAATGGTGCAAACGATCACCTTTCTGTGAAAAACTAGCTATCTAATCTATTTTTTGCCTTCTCGAAGCTGGAGCTGAACACTGATAACTTTTTCGGTAATCTTCTCAACTTGACCAAGGGGTCCTCTAACTACGCCATGGGTAAACTGAAGGAACCTGTTGACAAAAATGACTGGGTACAGTTCGGCAAACCTGCGATGGTCAACGCATTTTATCAACCAATCACAAATTCGATTCGTAAGTATTGTAAATTCTAAACCGATTCAAAACAATATTTTCCGATGGAACTTCAATGGTCTAACGATTTTCTTATTAAAGAATTCCCTGCTGGAATACTGCAAGGACATTTCTTCAAGAAGGACCGGCCAAACTACATGAACTATGGTGCCATTGGTTGGGTAAGACTATCACAATTTCGTCAATTACTTGCAACTTTCAGCATGCAGTTTAATTTTATTGGGGTGACATTTCTATACAGGTCATTGGGCATGAAATCACCCACGGCTATGACGATCAAGTATGCAAATGTTATTATATCCATTTAGAAACGTTCATTCAATGGTCTTTTACGAATATGAAATGAACTCTTATTATTGCTATGAAATTAGGGTAGCCATTTTGATTTGAACGGTGAAATTCGGGACTGGTGGAACCCTGTGACCAAACATCATTTTCATGGAAAGGCAAAATGCCTAGTTGACCAGTACAGCTCCTTTAAATACACAGATTCCGACCGTAACCTCACTATTCCTGTAAGAAATATTTTGAAGCCATACATCATCAGCCCATGACTCAACACATTCATTAAAGTCCCTTTTTTACGTAGATAAATGGCATGATATCGGTTGGTGAAAATATTGCTGATAATGGAGGCATCAAACAGGCATACAAAGGTTACCAATCTTGGGTACAGCGTAACGGAGCTGAAAAGGTATGCCATGCACAATCATTTGCATTCAGCTACTTCAAGATGAAATTGTTATTTATAAATTTAACTGTGTCCTTTGATAACGTAGAAACTCCCAGGATTGAAGTACACACCGAACCAACTTTTCTGGATAAGCGCCGCGAGCAACTGGTGCAGTAAAGTTCGCCCTCAGCAAATGCTTGAATCTATACAAATGGGTGTTCACGCTCCCGGGGAGTTCCGTGTTCGGGGAACATTTGCAAACATGGCTCAATTTTCCAAAGATTTTAACTGCCCTGTTGGCTCCCCCATGAATCCTCCCTCGAAATGTGATGTCTGGTAAAGCATTGAAATGTTCATTTTTTCATAACTTTTATCCCTAGTTTAAAAAAATCTGTACAAATTGTGTCTTTTTTTTGAGAAATGAATTGAAGTAATAAACTTGAAGTTACGATATGTAACTTAAAAACTATAAATTGAATCACGGGAAGCATCATCAGTTAGAATGTACACATACAACCACCGAATCTAAATGTAATGACGGGGTGTAGCTTGATTGAAGCCATGACTCTTCCTCTTCTGGACTGGCAATATTGTGCTAGATTAATACTTTGCTTGGCATACCATGCCCCAGATTAGTCCGCGAAACAGTTCCAGATGTACAGATATCGGTCCGATGTACGTACACACAGCATTGCATCACCAAAAACATTCTTTTCCGAGCTTTGTTTTAGGAGCAATTCATTACTAATCAGTTCGCCTTTGTTGTGAAATAGTTTGATTGTTATAACAGTAGTGTGTTAATATCATGTCAATTCTTATATCGAGGTACTTTCATACCTCAAGGCTCTGGGGGGCGGCGGCAGCAGCAGCCAAACCTGTGGAGAAAAGTGCTCTCGCAAAATTAAGAAAGGCAACTGGCTATTCATTTTCAAAATGTAAAGAAGCGTTGGAGAAACACGGAAACGATGTGAAGGAGGTGAGTATCTCTTTAATTTCGCTTTTAGGACTTGACTTGATTGATCCGGAACGTTTAGGGCATGTTATATTTTATTTTCAGGCTGAAGGATGGTTACGAAGTCAAGCCCAAGCTCATGGCTGGGAAAAGGCGACCAAACTCCAAGGGCGGGCTACTGCCCAAGGACTGGTGTCAATATTAACGTCTCAGCATAATGCGGTTATGATGGAAGTTAACTGCGAGACAGATTTTGTCGCAAGAAACAAAAAGTTTCATGCGTTAGTTCACAAGATTACCAGTGGGTGTTATAATTTTTCGAAAGAACAGACTGGAGCTACTGACACGATTTTATCTAAGGTAGTGGCTTTGTAAATGTTTGGTTTGAGTAGTCAATTACAAAGTACTAATGTAGTGATTCCATTATTCTGATTAGATATCCATGTCCTCAGATGAAATCGGAAGAATATCACTAGACGGAAAGATCACATTGAAGGATGAAACTGCCGTGAGTATTGGCGAACTTGGCGAAAATATTCAGCTTCGGAGGGCGGTGACGTTAAAATCTGGGTCATCTGTACTATTGGCGGGTTATACTCATCCAGCAGCATCGGAGGGGACGGTTCAAGACGTTGTCCAGGAGGGAAAGTTTGGTGCAGTTGTGGCTTACAGATTTACAGATAATGATGGACAAGGAATTAACCCAGGAAGAATGGCAGAAATTGGTCGTCAGTTATGTCAACATATTGTAGGTATGTGGAAAACAATGACTTAAGATGCGGTCACTACGACTGAATTCGCATTAAGTAATGCCAATATTCTCCAATCCTGCAGGGATGAATCCGAAGGAAATAGGAAGCCTGGAAGTTCCTCCTCCAAAAGTAGAAGAGAAGCTCGAGCCTGAAAGTGAGTCGACAAATAAACCTGAACATGGTGAAGCAGACGACGGCGAGTTCATTGCACGCTCTACTCCGGAAGTTGATGAAACGGCGCTAGTAAACCAAGAGTTTTTGTTAGATCCAGATCTCACTGTTAGGGATTTCCTTGTGCAAAACTCGGTAGAGGTAGTGGACTTCGTAAGATTTGAGTGCGGGGAAGAACTAGTGGAAGAAAGTCAAAATGCCTAATCAATAACGTCATTAGTTAGTATAGTACATGGAGTATGAAACAATTTTGTTAAAGACTTTAGTTTTACGTGATTACCAATTTCGGGAAATAAATTTTTTCTCAGACATCTGAACATTTTACAAACCTATAATATAATATGTAATGAGCTTACTTTTTCATAGACCTGTCTGTGCTACCATTAACCCTCGTCCTACTTCTGAAGTATGAGGTCAGCACCGAGTTTAGGGGGAAGTTGCATACCATCTCCCTTCAAAACATGTTTTCGTCCTCTACGTAAACTAAATTGAATGAAACTGAAAAAGTGCTTCTATTAGAAATTGCTCTCGTTTGTAGATTAAACTATATTCTTTTGCTTTTCTCCAATCTCTTCAAACATTGAAAACCGGGTTTACTTTGGAACTTGCAGATCTACAAAAGTATTTTGTCTTTCTTGGAAATCCTCATTACTTTGACGAAGCACAATAGCCGACCATAAAACGCCATAGAATCGTACATATTTGACCCATTTGCAATTACTACCAAGATGTATGAAAGAAAGCGTGGAGGATTAGACCCATGCCGAGAAAGCTTTCTTTGGGAGAAAGCAATGAAAGAGGAAAAAGGGAATTAGAGCTTCTGTCGTTTGTTGGTGTTGTATGATAGCGTTACTACAGTCTGATGATTTCAGCTTATAATGTATGTTCATTTTCATCTTTGAAATTACTTCTCCGTGAACAGTCCAGGGATAACACAAAACAAAATAGTCAAACCCTGGAGAAAAAAAAAAAAAAAAAAAAAAGACGAAGTAAGCGAGCTGAGTGAACGTCCTCAGGAGAAAGTTGTAATCCTCCTAGTCCTCTGTCTGTGCATTATTATTATTGCGAGCGTCTTGGCGAAAAATATTCAAATAAATAGGCTATGTACGTCTGCTCTTGAATTACATAGCGTTTCCTCATGGATATCCGTTATAGCAGAGCAGTTGTATTCGTTAAGTCAAGTCTCAGAACGCAGGAATTCCATAAAGAGAAAGTTGTTTTCCTACTCCCGCTTTTACAATAAGCACATCATTTGGCATCCGTACAGGTTGTGATCTTTCTCAGATCCTTGCTTTTATTGTTTTTTTACAGAACAAGCGAACATGTAGTGTCAACTGTCCGGATGTCTACCAGGATGTAATTTCAATTTGATGAGTAGACTGAATAAAACCCTTACAGCTCGCTGGAGTAAATAATTTTCGTTTCTTTCCTCTATGATCTTGTTCTTGAGGGGTTTTGACTTGGCTTGTCAAAGTTAATAACAAATAAGCAGTAGTAATCGCTTTGTTATTAGAACCAAGTATACATCGACTTTCAGCCAATCCCTAATTGAAAAGCTTTTACCAAACTTTAATTGAAGCATACATCATTTGTATTGGTTCACATTATCCCAACACGGAAAGTTTTCTCTCATGGCTCCTTGAATTTATAGGCGTGTATTTTTTTAAGTCGAGTTCCAACTGTAAAGCCAAGCCATATTTCAATTAAAGACCATCTTATAGCCTCTGGAAAGGAATTCAAGGGTGGTATGTCATTTCCCTGATTTTCTCTGCCCGAGTATGTCACCACCACAGAGCAGAGAAAAATTTAATATAGGTTGATGAGCGCAATGTAATATTTCAATGCAAATATGTGACAAATGAAATTCCGGAAACTCTGAGTGATCGCAAGACAGCTCCATTATACATCTCAGCTCACTTCCTCCTGAGTAATTTCCCATAACTCGTTCTCAAGTGTTTCGAGAAAAGAGTGAAAATATTTTTCTCTCTGGCTTCCCTGTCCATTTCCTACCAAAAAAATTTGCAGATATTGGATAGAACATAATGACACAAAAATCTCCTATATATCATTTCCGCACTATTTTTCCTTCGTCAAACCCTCTGAGAAACCTATATGTGCTCGCAGGTATGCTTGCTGATATTGTAAATGCGGTTGTCGTTCTTTCTTTTTCTGAAGCCTTCGGTTTTGCACTAGTTGCTAACATTTTATCACATCTTCCCTTGCCTTATACAAAACCTAGATAACACGGAGCCACCAAAATCAGCGAACATTTTGTCTGGTTATACGTGAGCCCTTGTATGTCAGCAAAATAAAACTTTGCTGGGATGATAAAGATGTTTGTCGAGAGGAGAAAATAACATGTATATTTAAAACCAGGATCACACTTTCACAACACGCCAGTCTGCAAACACTTCCAGTCGAAGCTGCTACCAAGGAAGGAAGTTGTTTGTACAAACAAAGTGTTCACATACGCTACCATCCAAACTGTTCCCAACTTTTTGCAGCCCCTCTGTTCGCAAAGGTATATGTTTTTTTTCCTCTTGGTGATAGTTTTTTTTTCTTTTTTGCAGAGCAAAAGCAAACATGCTATTACAACGGATTTACTTTGTGACAAGGGCTTTATGTTTTCCCTACAAGTTAGAGGGAGAGCTCGTTATACAACTTCAGAGAGAAAAAAAAACTTCTGCTTGCTGTTAAAAATTGAGTTGTTTTTTCAAAACGAGGATTTTTTTTGCATGGTTTGCAAAAACACGGGTAGAAAATGTATATTTTCTGTTACATACAAGGCTTGCATGACTGTCAGTTTGTTGTCTGTGAGTATGAATATGATAACTTTTGTGGAGAAACATTTCACCTCTTTTGAGTTTGCACGGTTTTGTACAACTTGCATGCGATTTCTAGCTAAAATGGAACAAAACCCCGTTAATTCCGCCAATGTTCATAGTCATCATAAGCATAATGCTTTGTCATATTCATGTCGTACTAACTTTTACGTAAAGTTTGAACCTGAAATGAAAATCCATTTCCTGGTTTTTCTTTTAGTATTGGACATCTGATTTTCATTGGGAGCCAATTGTAACCTTCCTAATGAGGTAAGATATTTCCGAAAATATTATTATCTACGTAATGCATCTGATGCGTAACGTTGTTTTCCTTTCTTTAAAAAAACATAAATATTGGTTGTTGGTTTAGAGTGTTGCTCGTAGGCAATCACATTTACCAATTCAGCAATATTCAGGTGGTATAATTTAATCAGAACTCACTCGTGTAGACCTTTGTAAACTTTGCACCGAGATGAAGATTTGAAGAACTATTGAAAGTCTTTTGTGAAAGTCACGAAAAGCTTTTCGGAAGTAAATAAACTAATGAAAACTGTTCTGAAGTGTGTAGTTGAAAAGATGAGATTTTATGAAGTATGTCGAACAGCGCACAAAAACTTTTATTTAGTATGAATGCATGCAAATGTATTGTATTTTGTGCTGGATATCTTTCTGAAAAATAGGTAGAACACTGTGAGAAAAAATACTGTGAGATAGGAAAAGCCAGAAAAAGCAAAATCGACAGCATGGGGGATTCTGACATATCCGATTTGGCAAACCCGTACTGGGAAGTAGAGTGGAAGAATTTTGTGTTCAAAGCAGCAGCTCCGGACAACTATCAAGATATTTTGGATTCTATGCGTGAGAATTTTTACAAGGACGAGCCTCTGAATATTTTCACCGGATATAGCGAAGGAAAGCGAAGAGACTTGGATAGAATGATTACAGAGCTGTTCAAAGACGGATTGAGTTGCATCATTACAGAAAAGGAAAGCGGAAAGGTATAAAAATGAAGTGTTAATTATCGAATTCATGGAATAGCTTACAAGCTGAGTATAGAAACTCATTTTCTGTTTGACTCCTTTCCTTTCACGTGAATATAACTGACGTAATCTAGTTTTATACCATTTTTGACGAAATGCCTTCAGGTGGCTGGATGTCAAATTTCAATCCTTTGTACGAAAGGAGAGAAGGATCGCATTCCAGAAATGGAATGCCCACAAATGAAGCAAATCCTGCCATTCCTGGAGCTACTGGATGCATCAGCCCCTGTGTTTGACCATTATCCTGAATTGGATTGTTATGCGGAGCTTTTCATGATCTCAATAGAAAAGGAATTTCGTGGTTACGGTCTGGCAACAAAATGCTATCAGCTTGTGGCTGAAATGGTAAAGGTGCGGGGAGTCAAACTCCTCAAGAGCTCATTTACCAACCCATACTCCCAACGGATCGCTACTAAGCTGGGGTATCGCGAGCTTGGCAGAGTCTACAACAGAGACTACAAGGACAAAAATGGAGACATCGTTTGGCCGCATGTTGAGGACGACTATCCAGACTACTACGGGATCGTTGGAGTTTTGGAATTATAAAATGCACGAGTTTTTCGTGGTAAAGTCATTTAATAGGAAGCCTCCCGATAATGTGTTATGTTGAGTAAGTCTCTTGGCTGTAGCATGCTTCCAATTTTGCGTTGCCAAAAATGCACAATATATATATGCAACAATTTTTTAATTTAAGCACACGATTGTACATTATCTGTTCAGTATCTGTCTTGCATCTCAAGCTAATTGGCATATCAAAGTTAAATGGTCCAAAATGTATATTGCGCTAATATTTTATAAAATACAAATTACCAACCATATTAGAAACGTCTATGTAGTGTCGTGTGCTACGTTGAATTGTAAAGACAATATTACAGTGAATAGTACAATTTAATATTGCCAAAATAAAGCTAAAAACCATTTTGTTCTTATAGGGCATGCAGTGCTCCTAATTGTTCATTCATTGTTTCAGTTTTATCTACGCACTGATTGGAGCAACCTGGCTTGTTCCTTTACTGGCACAACTTGTTGACCATTTTACGATGCAGAGCATCCTAACTACAGCCAGTCATCTTCATTGACATAGCTAATTCATTGACAATACTCTAACCATTAAATTCTTCAACAGATAATTGTTATTGTTTCTTCTTCATCAAATGTCAAAATTGGATAAGACTGATAATGATATGGCGTATGGCGTGAGTATGAAGTTGATCAATTAGTGAGTAATTCATTATTACAGTTGCTGACTACCAAATTATAAGCTTATTTTGTATGCATCCAGATGTTGGCCTTTTTATCGGTCATGTTGTATAAATATTTATTTTGATGTAATCATGAACTTTTGGTAATGCTTCATATAATGACTAATCTTACCTATAATTGTCATTGTGGTCATTTTTCTTTTAAAATTTTACTCATACGACGAGATATTTTTCACTTCGACAGATTGGGCAAGGAGGTATCTGGTATAGACCTGAAATTTTTATCAGTTGTAGGTGTCTATAGGTTAAGTAGTTTGCCAAAATTTCAGGCCGAAATAT
>VICI01004165.1:0-11513 GCA_019593645.1 Akabosia matsudoensis
ACAGACAGACAGACAGACAGACAAACTCATCGATACCATTACTTGCTGAACATAGTTCAGCTACGTAATAAAGTACGTAAACCCATGTTAAGTTAAAAGTAAGACCGAAAAATTCCGAAAAACATACAGTACCGCGCAGGCATAATAACAGCAAAATGTATTTAAAAAGCTTTGGATCATTATTAGTCAATACTTAATGCATTATTTTATACACATAATATTGATTATTCAAGTAAGTGCAAAATATTTTAATTTAATTCCATGCCTAACGTGCGTCCTAAGTAAACATTTAGAGAAAAGAGCTCTTACCCGATTTCCTATTGATGAGGTAATCATATTCAATAATTCAAGGACACATATTACAATGTATTTGAGTCAGGGTCAACTCACACATTACTGAGAATAATCTATATATAGCAATTAAGTGAATACATAGCCAGCATTGTATATATTTATAAAGAAATATTACACCTACTACTACGTGTTGCGTTAACTTTCAAGTTTCATTTTAATCTGGCTGTTAATTGGCAAATGTTATGAATGATGGTGTATGGGTCATGAGTAGTTGCTCACAGGTCAGAGGGTAGAGACGTTACATCTCCTACCAAACGCCGCATCAAAACTTTTCCGGCGAATTTTGCAAAACGACAGGCAAACTTTTTTATGATTAACAGAATCTGTTAAGCCACAGCTAAAATAACGAAGCTGAAGGCACACCAGCCAAGAACACGATAAAAGAATCCAGAGAAATTATTAAGCTGAAAAGCTATAGTGGAAATCTTTACAATGATGTGTACCTGTTCATGTCGAATGCAAAAACCAAGATGACCCCTGAACAACATGAGTGTCTAGTTTGACCTATCCAACTGAAAAGATACATGAACAGACGCACAGACAAACTCATCTACATCATTTCGACAGCTTATAAAGACAATATCTACACCATTTTTATGACACAAAGAAAACTAATTGGATAGATTTGTCATATAGCTTAAGTCTCGTTTAGAAAACGGCCCTCGGTATCGTTTTAACCTGACTCAATTTAATACTTTTTGCATTTTAAAGCCACAGTTTGCTTGAATACTGAATATTTTGTAATCATTTTGCGCCACCCGTTTTGTGTACCTAAACAGAGTTTTTCGACAGCTACTCCTAAACATATCTTCCATCTCTGCCAAGCGGAGACCTTCTCCAATACAAAAGTCCCCATGGCTACGACGAGTAATCCTGCTCATAGAATGAACACAGATTCCAAATCCTTGAATCGTGTTGGATAGAAAGGATCTACAAGTTCTTGGTTTGTCATGGAAATGGATTTTAGAAAACTCCTGGTCGTAGTGTTTCCATGCTTTCGTATCTGTTTGTCATACACTTTATCTTGAGCTATGGCATCGTGTGCCTGTTCTAACTTTGAATATATTCCACTGGCGGATAGAAAAAGAATGAATAAATTGTATTTATCAAAGAAGAAATAGTTCTTTTCTGAATAGTCAATTAAAGACAGCGCTGAAAAGTAGCTGCCAGGAACGTTGACAACTCTTCGATGCGCAAAATGTTCTAGTGTGGACAGACCAAATCTGAAACAGCCATTAATGGACAAGTACCATTGACAGACCGTGCTATACACAAGAACTGTTTTTCCTCGCGTATTTACTAAATCATTTTCATTCTTTCCATCTGTTATAAATCGTGACAGCAACCTTACTTCAATTTTTTCACCACGAGTGAATCTTTCTACAGTTTCAGAAGAACTTATGACCTTCAACTTTACTGCGTATGAATGTAGCAAGCCTTTTTGACATTTCTTAGTCTTGTAACAAATACTGCCAACAATCGTGTTGTACGATTGCCAGTCAGTCAGTATGTCTAAATCTTGATACCTTGAAACGTTGACCAGTTCATCCCAGTTGGAGGGAATATTCCCTGGGGGAAACTCTTTCGTCAAAGAGGAATACAGCTCGGAAGTGTAAAAGTTGCGGAGGAAAATGGCGCCCAGCATCCATGAAGCAAATGGCATCCAGCCGAGAACAGCGTTTTTGGTGATTTTGGACACAACCATGCTATCACCTTGCTCCATCAGAACCTCAAACAGCCACTGAAAACCCTGAACATTTTGCAGATGGTTGGTTTGACCTTTAAGGTAGATTGTAATTGAGACCATTGTTACTGCCAGCGTGATCCAAGTTTTCTTTGAAAACGGAGTAGTAAATGCATCGAGTACATTCATTTTCCCAGCCATCGCGTCGTATTGATCGATTCCCAGAACAACAGAAAATTGGAAACCTTGATATTGGTAACTGCACGATAAAGGAATGTAACCCCTCATCAAGTAATAATTTAGGGCCATTGGAATCAGATATGCCAACGGAAAAGCTGAACCAATGGCTGGTATTCTGCCAATACAAGAACATGTCTCTCATGCATCGTTTTTCGCTTGTGTCCACGAACCTCAATATCCCCGAAGCGGATCCTCGCATGAGACTAGTATCACAACCCAAATCGTATACAGGGTCTTCTGGACTGCCAAAATTATTTAGTTTTTCGTACATCAGTCTTGGAAAGCGTGAACCAGGTATGGTAGAACTAGTAAATACAACAAATGACATGTAATTGAAACTCGAATATAGTAAACCTCCGAAATTCAACTTGTCACAAGTAGGACAGGCATCAAACCATATGATATCTGCAGGGTTTTCAAAAGAATCCGATGCCTTCCTCAAGTCCCGTATTGCCAACAAAGTCAGTTGAGTCCTCTGAATGCCTCGGGGAACATCCTTGTATAACACTGACTTGTTTGAAGGTATTTCGGGAAGTTTGATGAAGGCCAACATCACATCACACCACCAGTACTTTGAGTTTCCAAACAAATAGTTCCGAGATCTTGGAAAGAGAACATCTGTGAGGTTGTATCGTCCCAGTCCATCATCTTTTATGTTGTCATGGTCGAAGAGACGTACTTGGACTTTGCATGTTTGACCAAGTCTATTTATTAAGCCAAGGGATATGTTGGTTTTCCATGGATGCTCGCCCAAGGTTGAGATGATTGCGCACTTTCGAATGCTGTCAAAGAGAAAGTCTTGGTTGAGGAGAAACTTCGTGTTATTTTCCCTGTTTTCCAAGTCGATTTTCCTCGAAAAGCTTACAGTACATTCCCAGGAGTTAATCAAAGCTGAAAGCGATTGAAGTTGCTTCTCGCCTAAAACTGGATACATCCAATTTCGCAACGGAAACCCCACAGTCCAAGAGAAAAGAAGTAGTAAATAGAATAATAATAATTCCATTTTGAAACGTCTCATTCGTGTCTTGCTCACAAGAATGGCCAAAATTTTCTGCGAAGATCGATGGACATGAAAACTAAGCCACGTCAGCAGTTACCGATGCTCCAATTTTTTGAAGTAGTTGTGCGTCTATTAAAACTTGAAATGCTTCTTCACACTCTTGCTTGTCACATCTTGTCATTCAAAGCCTTATTCAACAAAATTAGCAACGTTAAATACTCTGAATACTAGTGAGCCTTCGATGTATGTAATCTTTAATGGCAGTCATTCCCAAATTCCAAAGTTATGAGCACTGTCATCGGTATTTTCTTTGAGACTTGACTGAGGAATTCATTCCCAACTTTTTCCGATGAAGCGTTCAACCAGCTTTATAAAAAAACAAACACATAAAACCACGCAAAGTAATTTCGTTTGACTAACACGCCGAAATGGTTTCGATTCTAACTTCAAAGTGTCCTCTCAAGTGGGTTTGAGGTTTACATCAAAATGCATTACCGGTATGAATGAATCCTTGTTATGCCAGCCATGCTCTGCGACTACAAAATCTGTTGGTGTGGTGGTCAAAAAGTCATTTTTACCCCTTGTAACTGCCTTTTGGGAATGACTTCGACATGATTACTCAAATCTTAAGACCTATATTTTGCTCGTTAATGCAGTTCATTACACATTGCCAATACTACACCACCCAGTCGGGGCAGAGATTCATAACTATCCGTCCCAAGGGTGGGTGCAAATCTTAACGCTGCGTTTGGCGAGTAACAGAGCTCTGAACTTTAGTTAGGATCTACAACTGCTCCTAAGTGACCATTCAGTCGGAAGTGAAGGAGAAAACCGTAAATGTCCTCCAAAAACTTGACCACCGAAGACTGTCCATGTTGCTACTGCGAATGTTTATGTAACTTAATCCCCGCCGCTTCACTTCAAATCTTACCCATCCGTCAAGAAAATTAATTTTTTATAAAAAATTGTTTTCAAAGTTAATCAGTGAACGTAAATATAAAAATCTTGTTGCAAATTTATCGAAAGAAATTCTTTCATTCAAAACAAATTGCAAATTCCTTCTCTGAATGCAAGGTCAAGAGAA
Source organism: Akabosia matsudoensis (assembly GCA_019593645.1). NCBI lineage: Eukaryota > Metazoa > Arthropoda > Collembola > Entomobryomorpha > Paronellidae > Akabosia > Akabosia matsudoensis. The sequence goes on from VICI01004165.1 coordinate 4,363, forward strand.
AATCAAATTCCTGAGGGTCCTTAAAAACCCGAAAACTTGCAAACATTAGAAAATGAAAAACAAATCGCTATATCTACAGACTATCAAAGCCTTTTTAGTAATCATATACTCTACGAGTTATGCTTAGTAATCAGATTTTTACAGAAATCAGGTTGAAAGATACGTTGGCATATCATTCGAAAGAATCTCAAGCTGAGTCTTATCTCCATTCAATGGCGATTGTACAGGGTGGTTCATAATCATCGCAAATTTCAATGTTTTACTTACTGTGTGTTGTGCTGCTGTCGCCAAAGCAACGCCACGACAATGACAACCTGCTTACATTAAATCATATTCAGTCCGAAACAGCCCAGAAAAAAACTTTATCAGCAGTACACCTGTTGCCCCTGAGCGCACCGACTCTTTGAAAACAAAGAAAAAATTGTGTGCATCATTCTTTCAAAACCAAAGCCATCATGATTTTTCTTTCATTTGCACGTAGCGTCCCAAGAAAAACGGGATATGTCGTGTAAAAATAGAAACCGAGTTTTTTTCTGAAAAATATTCCGAGGCTTCAGGAAAAAGGAGCGAACCAATTTTCGGGGAATTTATATTTTTGGTTTGTACAAATATTCTCGATTGTTTTCAACTGAACAACTGCACCACAAAAAGTGTCACCAAAGACAATCAAGAGACATTCAGTTGATGGATTTCAATGACTTCAACTGGGATTACAAGATGAAAAATTGTTTATGTAATCCTGGATGGACTATATTTGCATGGAATCAGTTGTTTATCTACTTTGAAGTAGTAAAAAGTCGAAAATTGACAGCACAGATGTGCAAAAGGGTTGTACTTAATGTACCATTACTTGACAAAACATCGATTGGCAAAACGCATCAGGCAAGTGTCACTACACGTAAAAGGCATTTACCGACATTAAGCATCATACACAAAACGTATTTTCCGTTATTAGCATTATCTGTAAAAAAGTATTAGTGTTTTTTTAAAGTCTCATTAAAGCCTTCAAACCAATCGTGGCTACATATCCGTTCCGAAAGTTGCGTATTTCCTCTGTTTATGAAGTTTATATTACGATGAAAATAATTTTTGTACTCGAATATTATGATTTTCAATGCCTGATAGTACGAACTTTACCAAAAATAAAAAAATAGTCCAAATTAAAGGTTTATATCGGTACACTCTGACCTCATCGTATTTAATACCTATTTCCATATCGCTTAAACATTAGAATGCCGCTTTACTCTAATGTATAATACTTCAAATGTGTCTTTACTGCTAATGCGTTTTGTTTAAAGATAATCCGAATGTGCCATGGTGCGATGTTTATGAACCACCCTGTAGTTAATTATTTAGTAACAAGAAAGGAATTAACTGGAATTGGGAATGTTAGAAATTTATAAAGCGAGTTATCTCAGGAACCTTTGATATTCCGCACAAAAGCAAGCAAGCACAAAAGTAATTAGTTAAGTAAGCAATAAACAAAAACTAGCTCTTCATTTTCAAAAATCCTGCCGAATCTCCAGACTTTCGGTGTTCTTCGGTGGGATTGAAACAGTAGACCTATTTAATTAAGTTGCACTACCCGCCGTTTGCATTTGCTTAAAACCCGCCGAAACTTCAAGTTTGCCTGGCAGTTTTTCCTTTTCACGATCAAACAAAAGCACAATTTTTTGAATTACGCAACACGCCGTTTTCATTTTAGGAGCATCCGCAAAACCTTTACATGTTTTGTCTTTTTTCTACTTCCACATAAAAAAAATATAAATAGTACATAAAGGGCAATCCTGCAGGATTTAATGAACTTAAAGCACATAAAACATTAATTAAAATCTTCCAGTAAATACGTCCAGCGTTTTGGAGGAATATTTTTTGTTCCCTCCGTCACCTCTCAAAGATCAAAACTATACGTTGACAACGTCCACAACTCGCTGATTTGTTTCTTGTGTTTTGGTTTATTTTTCGTTCAACCTCTTCTCCGTTTTATCTCTAGGGGCCGCTCATATTCCACGACTATTTTATTTTACCTTACCTCGAATCAAAAAATCGGTCGAAAGCTACCTAACCACGGTTCCCGGAGAGCCACGCAAATTCTCTCGATGTCTGGGGCCGTTCCTAAGCCACGGGTATTTATTTATCTCCGACTTGAACACAAAAGCAATCACAATCAGACTGCATTAGCCAACTCGACGGCCCCCACATTGCATTCCTCGTTTTTTGGGGCCGGTCATAAGGTACGAGTATTTTTTTTCTCCAACTCGAATCACAAAACAGGCGAAATGCGCACGCACACGCCATCTGGACATCCCCTCAAGTTTTCTCTCGTCTTGTAAATTCTTGTCTTCAATTAAAGTTGGGGTGTTTTAAGTTAATTGAACGGAGCTGATGAGCAGTTTGGAATGTAAATCTATTTATTTTGTTTAGTTGTGTCGTTTAGTTTATTGGATTTCTTAAAAGTAAACAAGAAAAAACAAGTTTGTGGAGGTTTGGCGGGCATTTTAAAAATCTAATCGGCGTAATTGTGTGTAATATATTGGATTTTTTTGCAGTAGGAAAAGAAAAGATAACACGGATAAGTTGAAGGTTAGGCGGGTTTTAGAAGTGAATACCGTGGACAAAAGTTGTTTGCAAATCAAAACTGTTGTCATTCCCGTCCAGTCGTAGGTACAGAAAATACACTCCCGCCCACCGCCTTCTCCTCTGACTGTCCGACGAGGCTTCTTGTTGATGATAAGCCATGAGCGTCTCAACCTCGAAACCATGAGTTCGAAGATAACCTCGACAAGTTTCACTGCCGCCCAGGTTTTAATTCACTTTATTCCCGACGCAACCAACTTTTCTCTTACAGTCTCGGAGTACACCACCCTCTCGGTAAAAACGACCTTCAACTCCAGCCAACGTTTCCTCCACGGTCTTGAGCTCCTCATTCAATTCAGCCTCCTCCCCCTGCCCCCGCGTAACTCAGACTACATACTTGAGTCGCTTGTAAACAGATTTATTGTGATTCTAACAATTGTGTTGGTTATGAATTACTTTATAATTATATTAAGTACCTTTTGTAATTCCGGATTCGACGGAAGTTCACTAGTTGAATGACATTTAAAACGACCAAATTAAATGTTTTGGGGTATAATTTACCGTTTTGTTTGGCAATTCTACTGATGAAAATACACCCACGCTGATGCGAGGAATGACGATTAAAAATAATTGGTAGGAAATCCGAACAATTATAATTTGTAAAATTAGGTATGTTTGTTTTATTGCATGCCAAAACAAGGTTTTAAAACTGCTTATGATGTTATAACTGCATATTACCTATAGTGGTGGTAGCGGCAAATCGCCCTTGTTATTTTTCTGAAGAAAGTAGCTTTCCGTTACCAAGCCGCTTTCGAGAAGGTACTTCGTCCACTCCAGGTACTCTTCCTTTCTTTTCTCCCATTCACGATAAAGTTCGTGAGCCGGTGTGTTGCCATACTCATCAAGTTCAGTTAGTTTTGCCCCTTTGCTCACCAAGAGCTTTGTAATTTCCACATGATTGACATAGGCCCATCGCAAATAGTGAAGCGGTGTACGACCCTGAAATCCTTTTGCATTTACATTTACTCCAAGGTTTAAAATATACTCAACCGCCTCGGTATTTCCACCCCGGACGGCTAAGTGAAGTACTGTTCTGCCGTCTTTGTCCGAATAAGTCCAGTCAACACCACATTTTATAAGGGCTTCAATCGTAACCTTCGTTCTTCCAAACAGCGCAGCGACATGAACTAAGCTGCGACCACGATTATCTCTTTGATTTAGAGACAAACACTTCTCTCTCACCAGGACCAAAGTTTTTCCCAAAATTTCAAAGCATGCAACGGCGTAATGCAATGAGCTCTGTTGCCATTTATTATTTTCAATTAGTAGTTTCTCCTTGTTTATTTCTATCAGAAACTGACACCAATCATGAAATTCCTTTGGTGAGCTTATGTTTACTGCAACAGCATGTGCTACTGTTTCCCGTTCCTTGTTTTTTGTTGAAATGTCCGTTCTGATATCAAGAAGGGCTCTTGTCACCTCAATCACGTTTGATGACCACTTTCCCAAGTAGTGATGTAGAAAGTTGCCATCTTTGTCCTGACATGACGTGTCAATTCCCAATGAATGAAGCTTGTGAATTATTTGCACATGTCCACAGCCCACTGCAACGTGCAAAAGACTTTTACCACTATTTCCACGCAGCGTAATGAGATCGCTGTTACTCAAATCAGGAAGCAAAGCTGTTATTTTGTCGGCATCATACAGCATGGCAATAGCGTAACTGGCTTTTAAAAAGCTGTCATCGGTACGCGATTGTTCCACAAGGTCTTGTTCTTTCTCCAGCTTTTCAAAATACTTGCTGTTGCCAGATTTGCTTAGTACATCCATCAAAAGTTCGTATGGGTCAATTCTTCTTGATATTAACTCATAGAGAGTTATCTCATACACGAACGTGTTTAAGTCGTTGGACCAACTGTCATAGAACTTAGGCCATTGAGATTTACAACGGGCTGCTTCCATCTTACATAATACCCTCTTCTCGACAAGTCCGTCTAGAAACTTTTCCTTGTTTACCACTTGCTGGTGTAATTCAACTGAAATATTGAAAATGTGGTACCGTTGCCACGTGTTCATGCTTTTCCAGCGGGAAGGCTCTTCTTCTCCAGGCTTCATTAAAAGCCGTTTTGTAATATGGAGTTCATTTGCTATTATTGCAGCTCTTGCGGCGTCTAGCTTAATCTGAAGACTTGGAGCAACGTCAGTCCCTACTATATTTTTGCGTTCAGGCTGATCATCTGTGGCGTCTAACCCAAGCCCTGTGCTATGGATGGTTGTAGCTGCAATGCTGTTTAGTGCACTGCGATCTGCGCTTACAAATATAAAATAGATTTACTGAATAAAAATATTGTTTACTCCAAGCGGCAAACTGTCCGCAAAGTTCGTTTAACAAATACAAAATGACTTGAAGTACCTAAACCAACTTTCTCAGTAGACCGTTCAGTACCCGGTTTTGGCTGGCCTTTAGCTTGTTTCGTCACAGTATTCACAGCTTCTAATGTACTCAGTCGATGTTCTTTAGGAGATGACTGCATGGAAGAAACAAAACATTCAGTCACTAGTATCTCTTCGCACGTTGGTCTCCCGGCGGGGTCAGCACATATCATTTGCTCGACTAATGGACGAAATTGAATGACCTCTCCAGCATCGCCATGTAAAGAATATTTGTCATCAAGAATGTTTGCATTGATCCTGACTGCTGGTGCAAAGGGATGTGTGCCTTCCGTCAAGGTGTACCAAAATATGCAGCCAAGTGGAAATATGTCGGCTTTTAGTGTCTGAAAGAAAGATTGTGTTGTTTTACGTTAATGGTTACATTACCGTTGGACTCTACTTCTTCATTGAGTTGAAATTCTAGACTTTGCAGTTGGAAATAGAAAAATGAAGATTATATATAAAAGTAGCAATGGAGTGTAGTAAGGGTGACCTGGAAAAATGCGATATGCCTATCGTTTGTCTGCGTGCTTGGATAAACAGTCAATAGATTTACATTGAACAGTCAGGGTACACATATTTTTTATACGTTTCGGGCAATGTATATACTCCTCTAAATTCTATACCAACATCATGAACTATGAGTCTTCTACTTAATACATGGTATTTTACTGCGAATGTACCTGAATATATATGGTTTTATAACTGTACAATAAAAAACGCCTTTGCTTAGTATAAAAAGGGTCAATTTTGAAATGCCTTGACGCTATTGCGACCCCAAACTAAAGTTAAAATCAAAAACACATGTAACTCATCTATATATTACGATTGAGCCTTCATACATTTACCGCATAAAAACGTAGCAAAGTAAAAGAAGCTTCTACACGAAATGCCATGTCTTATATTTAACAAAACAGCCACTGGAACATTTGCAATGATGGAGATAGGAATCCCAACGAGTGTTAATTCAAAAACCGTAGCTTCCACAATTGAAAATTCCCAACATTTCTATGAATTGGAACATTAAAAATGGGGAATAGGAAATTTTCTGGAACTAAATCTATTTGAAACTATTAGTCTTACATTTTTCTTCCAATTTTTGGAATGATTTTACTAAGAAATGTTGGTTTTAAACTTCAAACAAGAAAGTTGATAGTGAAACGGAACGTCCAACGAATGAAATGTCTGTTTTGTCTCCAGTAACATTTTGGTTGCACACAAATGGCAAAGCCGAAGTTAGTTGATTGTGATTTAAACTCGTAAGCTTTTAGTGTCGCAATTAAAATATTTTCAAAGCTAAAGTGTTATGATCAATAAATTATAGATGTATGGTACACAATCTTTCCAGAATGACTAAATATTAGAACGCGACCTAATTTCATTGTTTATTAGGTAAAATGCGTTTTACGTAATTCGTTTTGCATATCAATGCGTAGTTGCATAATGCTTTATTATGTGACACGCCGAAACCCAGGCACAAGTTGTTAGCTAATTCAAAGCGAAAACGGTAATCAACAACCAATTTACTTGTATGCATTACTATTGTGGATTAAAAAAATAACTATAAATATGTTGCATATTAGTTTGCTTACCCATTTTTTCTTTTCCTCATCGAAGTCCAACGACTGTTCACACAATCTTAAAATCTCCGGTGCAATCCAGGACAGTGTACCTACCAGGTTTCTAGCTGATGCAGTGAAACTTTGTCTCTGCTCCTCTATAATTTTCGATAGCCCGAAGTCCGCAAGTTTGACTAGCGTCACGCTTCGGAAAGTCTTTGCGAAAAGAATATTTTCTGGCTTCAAATCCCGATGAATGATTTTGTTATCATGTAAATAACCAAGGCCAGTCGTAGCTTGACGGAAAATTTCACGCTTATCAAGTGGAAAGCTCTTATCTTTGACGTAATCCTCGAGTGATCCACCACACAGTTCAAAGGCGATAAGAAGATGCTTCGACTCCTCGTATGTCGCGAAAAACTGGACGATGTTTGAATGTGTGGCTAACTCTTTTAAGATTGTCATCTCGTGTGCATTCAAGATACTGTCCCCAATGAACTTTTTCAGCCGTTTTACCGCAACGTCTCGGAATTCCATTCTTCCCTTGTAAACAACTGAGTTTGCACCTCGACCAAGGACATA
>VICI01004166.1:0-11511 GCA_019593645.1 Akabosia matsudoensis
TTATCCTGTGAGTTTTTACTCAAAAAAAGTTATATGGGTATACTCAGTATTTCCCATCGTATGTGTGTGTTTAAGGTACTAAGCTATTATGTTATTGTATTTAACTGCTCTGTTATTCATTCAATCTGAATTTGGATACATTTTACGCACGATTTCCTTCCAATTTATGAATCCGACAGTGTGCATGTGTCATTTCCAGTAAAACGCGAGCCATAGTGTAAAGCTCATCTTAAAAAATACCGTGATATTCAACCTTGCGTCTCATAGAAAATAGGCTTTAATGTTCAAATTTTATTTCGTATACAATAAAAAAATAATCTAATACATTCCCTGCCGGAATCAGGAACAGTGTGTGTAATGCCTTCTTTAGCTTTGTGAGTTTGCACCGTAAATTATACTGTTGTGGACATTCTACTTGCGTATACGGAAAAATCGGAAGTTCGTGAAGGATCTTCATCCTCACTCAAGTATGAAATGTATATTGATTGCGGACGGATGTGCATGCTTCCGAAAGCCATCATACGGCAGTGTCACTACCACTATTACCGTGCCCATTGGGAGCAGTGTAGAAAACGTAGAATTTTATAAAAATAATCCATGATTCATTTGACTTGTTAGACCAACGACACTGAATCCTATACCCTTTCTACCGCTTTAACCGATTTCTCATTACCATACTCGCATGCTAGCTCAGCACATTATAATATTTATATTCTATTTGTAAGGCTCGTTTTAATCATAGATAAACTATTTTAGTTAGAATATTTAAAAATAGCTTCAAAACTCCTGACGATAGTTATTTTATTTATTACACATAATCGTCTTAATAAAAGTGGCCTGACATCCTAGGTTCCTTTAAAGTAAACTTTTAAACCTAACCGGCCAAAATAAAAATTTAACTAACAGAGCATTTAACTTAATAAACATGCATTGACACGTAAACGTGAAGAATTATTAAGGTGCCAAGGATGTAGATCAAATAGAATGAGAATCGTTGCGTGATAGGATATTAGGATTGAAAAATTGTACCGTACATCATTGAATGATTGTGGCATCAAGTGCGCAAGCATTACAAGACACACAATAACTTTTATTGGTTAAACAGGACGTGACTTCAGCTGACAAACTGGACGCATGTAAATGATAATGAAAAGTTGAAAGACTGAATTGAATTTGAATTAATGTTTTATCGCAATGTGTCATATAATATTGCTGTGCTGCCACACATGTCTGTCCCCCTTCTTCCTACTCCCTGCCTTTTTGACTGAATTTAGTTTTTGTAAGGTGTTTTTGTAATATAATGTATGCTGCTTCTATTTAGCTACTGTTAACGCAATTGATGATGATAAAGCTGATGTGTTAGGGGTAAAAGTTGACTTAAACCAACCGATGACGGTAGTGGACTCTGCTTGATATTGCTTACGCAAGGGATCATGTGTCTGTAACATTTCGCTCATCCATGGTATAATCAGAGCTTTCCATATTTCAAAAGCATACAGGAGGACAAACTAGTCACACGGTTCAATTAGATTTCATAGAGAATTAAGTATTCCAAAAGATTACTTCTTTTTTATCCATGATGCGTTGCATAAAAACTCGCTGATGTCAGCTAAGCACGGGCAGCAGCCGCAATGAATCTCCTGCTGTGTTTGTTGCTATCTCCAGTGCTTGTCAAAAATACATGGGTCTGAGCAGTCGTGTCCCAGTGTCACTTCCAAGCTGAATCCCTCATTTTGTTTAATGAGAAGTGTGACCGGGTTTTCTAGGTTTATGATTTTAATCTAAAATGACTGGATTTCGAAGTAAAGCCTAAGCACAAGCTGCAAGATGAGAATCTGCGGATATGATCATGATAATACAGCTCATATTACACCTAATCAATAGGATTATACATTTTTTGGGAATATTCCACGGTATAAGTGTGTAACAAAACGTTTTTTCTAGATATATTTTCATCATAAAACTACTTTAACCACTGACCATGCGTAAATAATACCAAATATCTGAAATATTGATCATGGATCATAATTTAAAAATCTATATTGGTCATTTGGGACGTGTTGATAGTTCTTAGCACACCGCTGAGAAGTCTTCTCAATCCGGATAGCATTGAGAAGAACTCAGAGAGATGTGCGCTTAGAAATTAGTTGCCGGGTTGCCTTTGAATTGTTCAAATACCCAAACCACTTTAATCCAAACTTTCCCTACATCTGAGGGTGCAACTGTGTCAAAATCCCTTACCTCCTCCGTTTTAATCTTATTTATATCATTCAAGCTTATTTTATATGGTAGTATCAGAATACAATTCGTCAAATTCACTAGAGCCTATCATTAATCAACTGATTATAATCATTTCCTGAGCAGCAGAGAACGAAGACAACCTATCTTCTGCCGATTCTTAGTCAAACTGATAACATTTCCATACAAACCGGTCGTACGTGAAATAGATCGCACAGCGAAACGATTCTTCAAATTATTCTAAATGTAAGTATACGGGTTTGAAGATCACTGGATAAGCAAAGCTTTTGCTGCAGCGTGTTTACTAAACCGGAATATTTTGCTGTTTTCGGTTGAAAATTATTTTCCCAAACAGCTCGCCTAAACATTTTCTTCACAAGCTTGATACTGATCATGTTTGACTTACATGGGGAACACTGTAATGTAGATACCTATGCTGGCATATTCATATATCTATGCAATTTTGTTAATATAAGATTCAATGTAAGCAATTACTATCTGATTATACTCGTAATACAGAAAACGACATTGCATGTTCTGTTTCATTTCTAGTGAAAGTAAAAAGCACATGAAAATCTCAAGACGCTCCGTTTATCTTAAGGCGAATATTTAGAAAGCCTCCCACAGTGAAGTTTCTATTACTTGGTTACATCGTCGCATGAAAGAAAATGTCTCAGAAGGTAGCGATCCACCTTCTCGTCTTACTATTCAGGTTGTCGGCTTGCTTAAGGTAGAGTAATATATGGCTCTCCATTGTGTTTATACACTTTGAACTGCTATGCTGCACAATCTTCCATATCTAGAACAAATGGTCATTGGGGAGACTAAGACAAAATGTCCCTTTTTTTCTTGTGAAGATAAATGGAATGGTAACAGATTGCCCAGGTAGAGCTTTGGACACGAAAATGACTATCATTTTTCTCCATCTAAGCAAGAGTTTGTCTTGTAACTTGAAGTCTCCCACCAGTTATTTTTTCTCTTCAACTGTTATTCTCACAGGAGGAGTCAACAGAGAAAAGAACATGCAATAAAAAGTGACTTGAGCGAGGATTCTTTCTTTCATGTCTATTATCTTGCTGGCTACCTTTTTCTAAAACGTTGTAGGTAAAATATCTTTACATCGGTGTAGCATCCATTAAATTGCTTCCTATTACTTACTATATGCCCAAGCTTTTACAAAAAAAAATACTACGCCTTCCACTCTATTCAGTAGATAAGATGGATGAAGGAAAGACAACGAATGAATATTGGTCTAGTGCATTGTCTCTGCTTTTCCCCCATTCTTTTATTCTTTTTTTCCCTATTTCACTTGCCTCAGAGACAAGGGGCTAGGAGGAATCATTGTTGAATAAAAAGGTAAAGAAAGGAGACAACTCAGGAGAAAGTCAAGTCAACTCCAGTTTACTTGTTATTTTGTCCGTTGCAGAGTAGCATTTTTTGTCGCTTACTCTACTTTTACTCACCCAATCCACTCACGTGGGACATTTTAGTTGGATTGGTAGAATGAGGACATATTGCTTGAAACGGTGAGGAATGTGGATGAATGGTTCCTGTCGTCTTTCCCAATCGCCGTGTTTTTCCTCAGGGAGAACCGGTAAGCAAATTCAACGGTCAACACAGAACGAGACCAGTGACAAAGAAAAATACACTTTCACTCTGTCGTCTTCACTTTCTTAACTCAGTAAACGAATTTCTAATCTACAAGAGTGTATCTTATGATCACACTTATTTCCTTTCTCTTTTTTTTCAAGGAAGGTGCGTGCCAGGTTTTTCTTGACGTAATTCTTGTTATTTTCTTTCTCACTGTTTTTAAAGACGTCCTATCATGAAAGACGAGCGTCAAGTAAATCGACTTAAATTTGTCATCGGACTGTCAGGAGAGAAAAAGACGAAAAAAGGAGTTCACAGATTATCTCGTCCTTATACGTTCTTCCTATCGTGTTCGCACAACTCTGTGATCACGCCGGATAAATTTTCTTCTCTGAATTGGGGCTTTTACGTGTATTTTACCGTCTTGACAAAATAATTGCCTATTTATCCCTTGCTCTATTGTTCTTATGGGAGAAGACCACTATGTTCCCCTGTAAAAAGAAGTATGTTTGTACGAAAAAGAAAACTGGCTAAGGTAGCCAGAACAAGGATGCCATGAACGAGAAAGGGAAACACTGATTCTTTCCGCTGGAGGTAGAAATGGTGTTCGGTCGGCAGGAACTACTAAAGTCGTCTTGTGATAAAATAAATGGTCAGAAGAACGTCTTACTCTTATTTTCGGTTCCATTATAGTTCACTTACCGCTCGACTTATACAGGAATGTCATACCTTTCTTGCAATGTACACCTACGTTGCTCGAAAATTGTCAGCATTTCCCATTAAATTGAAACACATGACCGTTAATATTTCTTGTACGTTTATTTGTGAGCCATCTTCACGAATCTTGGCTTTAGGGCAGTATGGTTGTAATTACGTTAGTTATGGTATCTTGAGGTGACCCGGTTCATAGAGAACGTTACTGGGTGATTAAGTACGTTTCCCACGAATATAATCTAGATATTATCCGCTCGAAATGCAACAATAAATTGTTGCTGGTTCCCCTACTATCCGCCATTATGTTGCTCTAACTGTAAGCTAAAATGGTAGAATCGTTGCACAAGATTTTATAAAAAAAATTTAGCCCCGACTTAGTGATATTGTAGTTATCCATCTGTTTAAAAAAGCAATATTGCTACTCACAATGGATTTTTTTAATTTTGGTAATGTCTTTGACAGTTTCCTGTTTTATGATATCTTCAACAGAAGCCAGGATGTGTAATTACTACTTTTTTATTGCAACACACGATTACCGTTGGAAAAAATACGTTGTTCTCACGATGCCCATTACATTTTGTATTTTAATTGAGATTATACTCATTAGGTTTTTTCTATTGCCGAATTATTCACAAAAAATGGAAACTTCTAGGGTTCCCAATGGGTCTGTTATTAATTACTCGCCCCATCAGCATGTTCCTGGAACAAGTAAGATAATAATAGTTATCTTGTTGTAGAAGCTGTACCTACTTAAAAATGGATACCCCAGCGAGGTGAAATGCTATAATGTCATTTAATGGTAGTTTGTATAAAACCGAACATAAAAAAATACTCATCTGCCAACTGAATGTACCCTTTCTCTTGAATAATGAACAAGGAAGTTTAAAGTTTTATGCTAGATAATCTTCTCTCATGGCAATTCCCTTCTTCATTCACTGTTGTCACATCATCGCAATAACAGCCAAGTTGCCCATTTAATCTTACAATGTCGACTACTCGATAGCAGTTTTAACTCTACAGCAGTCTTGAAATGACAATACAATGTCAACCGTTCAAACAAAGAAGTTAGTTTCATGCAGTATTTCGCTCAAAATGATGAAAACAGTTACTAAAATTATCTTAGGAACAAGCCCGAATCTGACAGCATTTCGGTTCGTTTTGCTCGTTCAAAGCGATTCGCACCCATATTGCTCCACTTCTTCCAAGTGGCTGACAAAACTTTTCTTTCATAAGATTTAAGATTTGATTGCACCATATACATATTGCAATATCATCCATAAATCTTGAGCATTTTAAGTGTAATCGGAGGTTTTCTCAGCGACATGGAATAGGTTGCGTATCATCACAATGGCATAATGTAGGAGCGTCTAAGTGGGCACATGTATTCGTGCACATGCTTGTGACCATCTTAGATAAGTCTTAGTACTGATCACATCATCCTCGTCGTTCAAGATTATTACATCCCAGGACGTGAAGCCTATCATAAGATATCTAGGTTGTTAAATTATGTTTACTTTCGTAAAAGGTGATGCTACTTGTATCATTTCGTAAGTGTTCAATGAACTTTGGGAAAGTCGAAAATAATCGGTGTTTGTATAATATATTCATTTTTTAGTAATTCAAACATGTCTGTACATCTATATTGAAGGAAAACTAGTAACAGTTTGAAAACAGTTCATGACTGATATTGCCGTTTTTATTGTTTGATATTGTGCTGGCACAGGGTACATACCTATATAGTTCCTTCGTCTTATGAAAGTCAGAGCTACCACTCATCTCATCCCACCAACTGGGTATAAATAGCATTTGAAGACGATACACTGGTTTATCTACTGCTATGACTTGAAAGAGATTCTCTTGTGTGCAACTTGATTATTCTCATGTCTGTAATCGTCAACTCCGTCGCAGTGTGGTTAAATCAGTGTTTGTGGAGTTTTCATAGCTGTAAAAGTGATCTAATTTTATGGCCAGTTAATATAGGAACTATGAAAATGAGATGAGAAGCAATTTAGCCAGAAAAAAAACCAACGATAAAGGTTTATGGATAAGGGTGAACACGATCATATAGTTGGGCCACGATCACATGGAATGGCTTGGTTATTGCTTTTGTTTGCATTTATTAACCATGGTCGTACCACACACAAAAATGTTTTTACGGAAACGCTATCAGCGACTATGAAAATTACATTGTAAAGTAAACTCTAAAAAAATATTCTGATTATCATGAATCGAAGTGTTCTCTCCAAATTTGTATGTTTTTTACGTGTTGATTTGAAAAAGTGCTCATGGAATTAGCACACCCGAAACGAGTAAAATATATCTCATTGTTTTGCCCCTTTTATTGTCTGTAAGTTATACGTACCTTCCATTGTTGTGGAACCTCCTGAAGTATTCAAGTTTTTTTTAAATTCTGATATTTTCTTGAAATAAAAATATCCATTGCTTTGATTAGTGTTCTTGTTTATGCATGCATATCTATTCGAAACTTGTTTGCAAACTTAAAATCTCAGTAAAGAATCCCCTCGTAAAGCACGGTAAAATGTATCCACTTGGTCGGTCTATTTACTTTGAATTAACGAGATGATGCTATGTATTAGTCGAAATACTTATTACTACAGTGTTTCTGCCAACAGCTTTACTTTCCTTACTGCAAGAAATTTAGATGCATAAAAATTAGTAATAAGTTAATGTCTTTTTTCAATTCATTTTTTTCCTGTTAACTTGTTAGTATGCAAGAAAAATTGTGTTCATGACTGAGGGTATTGTAAATGTATACACATGTAACTACTTTACAAAGTTAATTTATAAAGCTGATATGCATAAAAAGAGGGAGAAAAAAAAGTTGTAGCTGATGAGGAAAAAAAAGAGCAAGGTCTTCTACACTTAAAAAATCAGTTAAGAGATATATGTAGAGGCTGAACTTCAACAAAGAGTGATGACGGTAATATCAAACACAGGGCTCACGGGGTTGTACCCGTGATGCAGTTGAAAATGTATCCTTTAATTTTCATAGTTTTTTTTCTCTCCGTAAAAAAACAAAGCATATATTTTGCATTTATGGGCAGGGAAAATCTTCTTTTTTTTCTTTGGGGATGCAAATGTAATAGAATAAAGAAAAGCAAGGAAAAAAATAACTCGTTCATAAACCCAAGGCTACCCTAATATAAAACGTAAATGTTGAAAGTTATACGGGTATACATTATAAAATCCCTCCTGTATTAAAAAAAGGGAACAAGTTGAATATGATCTAATATAAACAGTGGTATAACCGCTGTGTCAACTTTATGCAAATATTATGTACATCGAACCTGCGAGTTGATGACACCAACAACAATGGATTAATACCTCATTTACAACATGAATGTATACCTATATGTATATATATATATGCATGGACAATATAAACATATAGCGGTAAAGTACAAACTAAGATGTCACCAATGTACGTGTAATTACTCTACATACGTCTCGAAAGGAAACGCCGCGATTTTTTTTTGTTGCGTAATCTACGCTAGAAAGCCCTGCTCTCGAACTTTAAAAACGGAAAGGGAACCTCGTAAAAGCTCGCTTTGAGAGTGTACCTAGTTCCCTCAGCTTTCATCATTGTTTGATTTTCGTACTGCCATTTGATACTTTTTGTACAACTGCCAAGAGATTATAATGGAAATGACAGGACAGTCTAAAAAAGTAAGCCAATTTTTTGGAATGATTAAGGTTTACGCTTTACTTCAGGGAGTTGTACCACTACTTCCCATGTTTTCCAGTCTAAAACATTCTTTTGTCAGCTAACAACATTACCGAACATAGTTTTCCATTTCACTGCTGTACTGAAGACTATGGTGTACTGTTACTGGTATCATTCTCTAACGAGACTATAGAATTGTCAAGCGTAGCCTGGGCATGTCTTGGCAAACTTATTGCTTCCCTTTCTGAAAAGTAAGAGAGTAATCTTGCTTCTTGCTTAAGTGCGTCCTTAAAACTGGATTGAATAAAAATAGAAACAATCATCTTCTCTATTTCCTTCATCATTGTTGTTTTTTTTCTCCTCGTGCTTTCCCTGGCTCAGTTTCTGAAGGGGAAAAAAGTCTTTCACGGCAAGGAATGGATTTATTGAGAAGACGTCGCCAGATTTCTGACATTTTGACGTAGGCGTTTTTTATTTATAACAAAACGTAGCGAATATTCTTTGAAACTAAACGTATTTTATACCATAGACCTAACATGCGTCATGCATTTTGACATATATACAGGGCAGAATCGTCGTCTTCATATTCGCTTTGAATTTAAGGTTTTTACAAATTACAAAATACCATTTTGTTTGGTAAGGAAACTCCGGTAGTGCTCTGGGTAGAAGTACCAAAATTCCTGAAACAGGTCCCATTTTTCTTCTTTTATTTTTATTAACCACATTTCATAACACTTCCGTTCCTTATTGTCAACTCTCAAGAATGCTCCAGGAAAAAAACCACTTCTTCCCAACTACATTTTTCAATAGCAAGGTACCATAACCATAATAATTGTTTGGCCAACTAAACACAAATGGTCTCAAGTTGTGATCGTTGTAAACTTGATAGCAAACAATAAAATCTTCGATAATGCTGTTGCATTAGTTTAGTAGTAGTATTTGGCTTTCATTAACCATAATACTATCATGATAACATGCATGTATGTCTGAGGTACATGCAATAGCATAAGGTATAAATATAGCTGAGTTGTGACTAGAGAAACTAAACAATCTTTAGAGCAGTGTGCTTCAAAAGTGTTCCGGCTGCTTGTACATTGTTTTGAGGCTGAAAAGGGGAAAAACTGTGTACGTAAACGTTTCCCACGTTTTACTCACTGATGACAACAATTACTGTTAAGGATGCTGAAATAGTTTCACAAAAGAGTCCCTGTCGGATGGGAATTGTTCATATTTGAAATTTCAGCAGGAAACAAGTGGGAAAATGGTTTGCCTAAATGATGCACATAAAGGTCTGAAAGCATACTTATATAAGAAATATCATAACAGTAGTAAGAAAGTGGAATGAGCGAGGACGAGATGGTAACGCACACACTCAAAGACACGACAGTAGTAGATGTGTAAGAGAACATTCAATTGCCGTCATCGTCTGTGCGCCCATATCATTGTCACAGCAGCTAAGTAGCCGTTATCGATGTCATTGTTGTTGTAAGTAGTTATGTAATTGCTTCAAGTGGAGTCAAAACTACCAGGAGAGAGTTTCAAAGGGTCTATAACGATAGCTTGGTTTCAGATACATGTCGTTGTGGAAGTCTGTTTAGTTTCCTGGTTGTATAGATGTTTCAGAATTTTCAAGAATATATAAGCTGCTCATTTGTTAGGCTAGTTTTGGTTGGTTTTATATCTGTTTAGTTTGTTTCCTTTCTTGGGTGTCACGATGTTCTCTTGATTTAGGTTTAATTGGGTCCAGATCAGTTACACGATTGCTTTATGCAGACATTTTCCTGTTCCAAGTCAGATTTCCCGTCCAAGTTTAACAAATTGCTCATTGTTAACCATCTTATGAAAAGGAGATGAGTCCCTAAGTATTCAAATCCTGGCCCAAATTCCCATAAGAACACATGTAAATCATGGGGTCTTTTATTCGTTGTTGTCTGGCCCTGGGAAATTGTTTCCAGAGCTGCAAAGCAGTGATAAGCCAAATTATCGTTGATCGACATGTACAGGGTGTGTAAATAAATGTATGCGCGCACGATTTTCGTTTTCATCCCTGAATATATCGTTTATTTTTATATATTGGACAATATATATTGACATTTTATGGCGTAGGTGGATAGTAATGTTTAGCAGTAGATGTTATTGTGACGTAAAGCGGAGGGGGACACGGCTGAGGTAAAGGGGGTGGTGGTGGTGGCGGGGGAGGTAAAGGTGGTGGAAGAGGTGGATTAGATGGAGGGTTGATGGCTCCGATTCGGGTTGACCCAACGACATCTCCAATTCTATTTCTTTTTGGACGGTAGAACTTGTTGCGAGAATTAACCCTTCGTACAACCGACTCTCGCACACTCAGTCTCAATCCAAAACTTGTTCCAATGAAGCGTATGGGATCCCTACTTGGAATAGGCAAAGGAGGCTTACGTTTTTCGGGAGGCCGGGGGCAATTTTCTCTTAAATGAGAATCTACTGCTGCATCACATGTTTTGCTCATCGTCTTATTAAATGACGATTCTCCGAAAAAACGCTTATTGCGACGTCTGTAGTAGTTACTTACTATTTTGATTGTCTTAAGCTTGTGAGCCACTTCCCTTTGCTTGCAGAATTTTACATAAGATTTGTTTGGATGTCTATCGTCGGGATGCACATTGTATTTCTTGTATATGTATGGCAAGGGTGGAGACAACGGGGTGTACTGAAAAAATTCAAAAATAATTATTTAACACAAAATTATGCATGATTAAGTGTGTATTACCAAAGTGAGGTGTTACTGCATGGAGTTATTACGAAGCTGAAGTTTTGTTCAGCAAGTAATGACATCGATGAGTTTGTCTGTCTGTCTGTCGGTCCTCTACAAGCCATATACTTTGACCGATTTGGACGAAACTTAGTACAGTGATACTATAGGCCAATGGGAAGAATCTTATCGATTTTCAGCCCAATCCGTCAACCCCAAGGGGTCAGGGTCAGGGGTCAAATTTCTTATGTTGACCAATTTGAACCAAACTTGGTACAATGGTACTATAGGCTACCGGGAAGAACCCTTTATATGTTCGGCCCAATCGGCCAACCCTAGGGGCTGGGGTCAGGGTCAAATGTTTTATTTTGGCCGATTTGGATCAAACTTGGTGGAACAATGATTTAGGTCCTTGGGTACTCTTCTGTTGCTTTTAAGCTCGATTGGGCGCGTGTCAGGAGTTAACTTTCTGGTTTTTCCTCCGACTCGAACATCATTGCAAAGCTCTTCACTAGGGCCTTTCAATACAATCTTTTTCCTTTCTTTCTCTTTGTTG
>VICI01004167.1:0-11510 GCA_019593645.1 Akabosia matsudoensis
ATGATGTTATCAAATGCAACTTGGCTGTCATGATTACTGATGAGTCTTTTAACGAATAAAATAAGGTTTTCATGGAAATGTATTAATTGCTGTCGACGGATAATGAACACTATCCAGGCTGCAAAATCGCCACAGAAATCTAGGGTTGAAGAGAGCGAAGCGCAAATTGTCTGAGTCCGGCTTAAACTATTTAATGCGTAGAAATCATAGAAGAAACTTTGGAATACATGAAATTCCTTGAACAGGACGAGAATTAAGGTGTGCCGAAATAAAGCCACAATGAACGGTGTAGAGCACAGTGAAAATTTCAACGAAGAATCCGGTCGCAAGGTGAAAATACTGTAGCCTAAATATTTTGAGGGGAGATGTGAGACTCGAAGAAAGTGGTACAAAGGTTGAAGATTTGGATATGAAAGTTGCTGGCGATTTTCGCGTACAGTGGTATGCATGTTACGTGTTTGTAGGCAAATAGGTAATGTTCAAGGAGTGGGCGCAGAAAAATAAGGAGCAACTAACTAATTAATAGGCAAACATAGTATTTGGTTAGAATTTATTTGGAGCAATTGTCATATACCAAATGCATTTCCTAATTATATACGTAGTCAAATATTGACAAAATGTTACATAAGGCAGATGTACAATGAATACTACACATGCTTGGTCTAATTTCTGGTCGCTCATACAAAAATATAAGTAATGTTTTATAATAAATTTATTATGACAACTAAAAAAGCGTATCAATATTGGAACTGGGTCTACTGGGATCCTTCCTGGTGTCCTGACTCGCAAGGTGGCATCGATGCTGCTAACGATGCTGCTACACACTTCCATTCGTGCAATCGCAAAGCTTGATCTATGCACTCCATTAATTTTATTTCAGCTTTCACTTTTGAACGAGATTTGTTTTTTGTTTTCTCCAAAAAAATCCGAATAAAAATGTACCACCGAATGGTAACCATAACAGAAGGCACGCGTACAAGCGAAAAGTAAAAAGATTCCGATAAAAGCTGTTATTATTAAGCCACACGGCTATAACAAAGAAGCTGAAGCGTTCCTTTCAAAAATGGTATCGAAATAATTTATTAAATTAGAGCTTTCTAATGTGTACATCACTCCCTATGTCTGAGCGTAAACAAGAGCGAATTTCGCCTCTGATCCTTGAATAATCAAGCTGACAAATATGGCGCAAATCGGAAATACTAAAGTTGACTTCCGACTCCGCCCTTTGTGGTGGCCGGTTGGGTTGAACCCGACTCACCACTGATCCCATCGCTGTTCTTGGTTTGATCAAATCGTCATTGTGTACATGGTTAGCGCGTTCTGTTCAGATGGTCATCGCCATGATGATTTTGTCTTAACTGCTTTTACCTCCTCTTAATTTTTCACTTAAAAAGCTTGATCACTCATAATTTTGTGTCACTTGTCTTCTTTATCAATTTGTCTGTCATCCAAAAATCATCCCCTTGCCCTAGCATCGACAACGTCAATAAAACGTCCATGGGTACAAACAAGTATTGTTGTGAAGGTTTGAGCCCACGGTTTTTCTGAGGCACTCAAAATAAAATCTTTTAGTAACAACACAAATGCACATTTTATGGATTAACTAACAAAACTGAATTGGTTATGTTGGTCATCTAAACCTGAAAGTAGCTCAGGGTTGTATCCTTGCTTAGAATGAAATGATGTCCAAAGCGTATGGGCAGCAGTCGCTGTGAGGACCACTTCAAAAACCAAAAATATTTTGGGCTGTACCGATTGAAGCAATGATTTTCCATCGCTTTCCTCCAAATGAAGGATTTACTTCGGCTGGTCAGATCCACTCCCAAGGGAAAAAACACAAACATTAAAAGAGTAGCCACGATTGCAACAAAGTATGCCAGGACTGATATGTAAATTGGCAGAATGTTCCATCCTTTAAATGACAACCACCAAGCACAGGTTATCGCCACTTGAAAACAGGATAGAATGAGAAATATTATGCGTCTTATCGCAAAGTCACAGTGTTTGAAGAAAACGCTGAGCTGGATATATAGCTGAACTGTTATCGTGTCATTTTTTGGAGGAATCCTCGCCAAAGTATTCAAACACTGTCCAGTTGTACCCAATACTGTTAACAGAGTCATGCATAAAAGGTACACAAAACGGGCGAATTCATAGACGCACACTGCTCCAAGAAACAGGCGAACAAGTGGAGTGACCAGGATGATCCCCAAACTACGCTCATACGGTGAGGGCAGAATTAGTTAAAAAATGTAGTAAAAGGGGTCAAGATGCGCATATATAGCAATAATTGGTAAAAATGGGACGATTCCAAAAATTGCTATCTGTTCAAACAGTAAAACAGTTCCGACGATGTCAATTTTCCGGTGCCGTAGGATCCTGTAATCTACGAAGCATATGGAAAGTTTAACATACATTCAAAGAGAGAGAGCACAAGTTCATAAAAGCGTAAATCCTCTAAAGAATATAAATTTACATCTCGATCAACCCGCAAAATTTAAATTTTTGGCTTTAGTTTATCCAGGTCACAAGTGTAGAAATTTCAAGTTTTCCTCTGTGCCCCACGATATTAATAGACCCCGGTGTTCCTTAGAGGATTTACGGAATATCTTTACTTACTTACAAGTTCGTTCAATATGGAAAATTTCATTGATCAATTGCTCAATCCCTGGACCTAACAGGCACACAATGTACGTACTCCATTCCAGGAGGGAACAGCATCCTAAATAGATGGCGATCACGATTGTCAGTATTCCTATGTTGACATCAGGTCGGAAGAACTTGTAGAGGACGACGAACGCACAAGACCCGAACCCAATTAGAGCGGTTATAACAACTTCGGCAATTAGGAATGGAACGTATTTGAGTTTGAATATTGTATTCATCTGCCAAGAAATCATGCCATTTTCGATGGTGAATACCAACGGGTATGGGTAGAGAAAACTGAAGAATGTGTGATGCAAACTGTATGCGTATGCAACCAACGGTGTGGCAACGTAGTTTCCTCGCACTAGGCAGTCAAAGTTGACAGATCCACAGCAGGATGAACTTCTTGTTTTTGACATTTCACAAAAATCATTTCACGACCAACTGATCTTTTAGTATAAATTTTCGCGAAAATATATGATAATTTACTAATTGCTTTATCATCCAATATGTGACCCGTTCGAGCCCCGTTTATATTTGAAACAAACCATCAAAAGACAGTTTATGTTTCTAGAACATTAGAACACTATTTTAAATGTTAAAGGTTCATTATGTATTATTTTGTAAGGTTTTTGTCATAACCGATTTGGATTTTCCAAAAGAAATTTTTAAGCTTTATCTACGTAACACAAATATTCATGTCATGAACTTCTTGGTTATGAAGAAATTATGTATGAGTTGTACTGAATTACGTATTACTACCTCAATAAGCTATTGCGTACGCAATGTATAATGTGTAAAAGCTGTTAATCCATGTTGACGAAGCTGAATGCAAACCAGGAAAGAGAAGAATGCAAAGAAGAAAGGTAAAAATACCAACAAATAGGGAAGATTGCATTGAAATGCCGTAGTTGATTGTTTTCCAATCTTATATCACTATGCCTGTCTTTGTACATACAAGAAAGTTTATCTCTGACTCGTCCATTAGCCGTGACCACTCGAGCTGAAAAGCGAACAGGAGTATTTCCAAAGGATCTAGGATTTCTAAATCGAAGATCGATCCATACGAGTCATCATGATATCTTTAAACTCATTCATACACAAGATTTCACTCATTCTGGTCATTAGCCTGCGCCTAGATGTTTATAGTATATAAAACAATGCCTATGTTTCCAAAAAACAGGAATATTGCGTTGTGTTTTACTTGAATTCGACCCCGTGAATTTTATGCGACATTGACAATCTCGAAATAAAATCGTTCAGTAACAACACGTATGCAGATTTCACAGATCAACTAACAAAACTGAAATTGGTGAGGTTGGTCGTCAGAACCTGGAAGTAGCTCAGGGCCGCCTCCTTGCTTAGGATGAAATGATGTCCAAAGCGTATAGGCAGTAGTCGCTGTGAGGACCACTTCAAAAACCAGAAATACTTTGGGCTTTGCCGATTGAAACAATGATTTTCCATGGATTTCCTCCAAATGAAGGATTTACTTCGGCTGGTCAGATCCACTCCCAAGGGGAAAAACACAAACACTAAGAGAGTAGACAAGATTGCAGCGAAGTATAGGCCATTCACGTGGAAATGTCCTAAAGCTATTAGCTAGCACTACACTAGCACATGTATGCCTGCATGTAGCTCTCATCCAACATTGCACATTTTGCGTGGCTATAGCGGCCGGACAGTCGTGAATATGCAATATGCCAGGAGTGATATGTAAATTGGCAGAATGCCCCATCCTTTGAATGACAACCACCAAGCACTCGTTGTCATTACTTGAAGGCTCGATAACGCCAGAAAGATTATGTTTCTAATCACAAAGTCGCAGTCTTTGAAGAAAACTCTAAGCTGGGTGTAAAGCTTAATTGCTATTCTGTCATTTTCTGGAGGAATTCTCGCCAAAGTTTTAAAACACTCTTGGGTTGTATACAAAACTGTTAACAGAGTCATGCATAAAAGGTACCCAAAACGGGTGAATTCATAAATGCACACGGCGGAAAGGGACAAGCGAACAAGTGGAGTGACCAGGATGAGCCAATGGCTACGCTGATAGGGGGAGGGCAGAATTAGTTCAAAAATGTAGTAAAAGGGGTCAAGATTGCCATAAATACCAATTATTGGTAGAAAAGGGACGATTCCAAAAATTGCTGTCTGTATAAGCAGTAAAATGGCTCCGACGAGGTCGAATTTCCTGTGCCGTGGGATCCTATAATCTATCGAAGCAATATGAACACGATGACATTCAAAGTGCAACAGTTCATATAAACCGTAAATCCTCTAGAGAACATCTGTGACGAAAATTTGAAATTTCCCTCTGGATCTCCCGGCAAAATTTCAATGTTTGGTTTAAATTTACAAGTCACAAGTGTAAATACCCGGCGTTATTTACACATTCGACGTTTATTGGGGAACCAGTGAAATTTCAAATTCCCCTCTTGACCCGGGCGTTCCTTATAGGATTTACGGTGTATCTCTATTCACTTACAAGTACGTTCAATATGGAAAATTTCGTTGATCAACTGCTCAATCTCCGGCCCACACATGTACACTATGTACGTACTCCATTCCAGGAGAGAACAGCATCCCAAAAATATGGCGATCACGATTGGCAGTATTCCAATGTTGGCCTCAGGTCGAAAGAACTTGTAGAGGAGGAGGAACGCACAAGACCCGAATCCAATGAGAGTTGTTATGACAACTTCAGCAATAATGAATGGGATGTATTTTAATTTGATTATTGTGTCGATATGCCAAGAAATCATGCCCTTTTCGATGGTAAATACCATCGGATATGGGTAGAGAAAGCTGAAGAATGCGTGGTGCAAGCTGTATACATATGCGACCAACGGGGTGGCGACGCAGTTTCCTCGAACGAGACAGTCAAAGTTGGCAGGTCCACAACAGGATGAACTTGTTGTTTTTGCCATTGTACAAGAATTATTGTAGGTGAACTTATCTCTTATTATTAACTTTCAAGAAAGACGATGATAATTTACAAATTGCTTTGTCAAAATCCAGTCAGACCCCTACGAACCCCATAAAGAACTGAAACAAACCATTAAAAAAGAATTCGTATTTCTGGAATATGTATACTAACACTACGTATTTAAATGTTAAAGGATCATTTCTGAATTATGGTTTAGGTATTTGCCATAACCGATTTCGATTTTCCAAAAGAAATTTTAAAGCAATACCTACATGTAATCATGTCATGAACATCATGGTTATGAAGAAATTATTTGTGAAATTTATTTTGTATTGAATTACTCCCCATTCACCTTCCGTCTAGAGTGGCGTAAGCCGAAAATCGAGCATATACACGCAGTAGCGAGATTCATGCCTTTCGTACAGCCCGCTCGCCGGCTCTCTCAGGCGGTCAGTGGCAGTATGCTAGTGCACACTTTACTAAAATCACGACGCTACAGTATGTAAAACTACCTCAATAAGGTATATAGTTTACGCAATGTATAATAATAAAAGCTGTTGAGCCATACAGTTATATTGACGAAGCTGAATACAAACCAGGAAGGAGAAGTATGCAAAGAAGAAAGGTCAAAATGCGAAGGAATAGGGAAGATAACATTGAAATGCCGTCGTTGATATCCCGAACTGAAAACCGAAAGGAGTATTTCCAAAGAATCTAAAAGCATCTCTATAACAGTCTCATTAGGTTCCCACAAATGCCAATGTCCATGTCAAGGAAAATGTCAACATATAGTTTTTTAGTTTTATTTGCACATTCTTTACCCAAATAGAAGCAATCGAATTTTCAAAAGTAGAAACACAAAAAAGAGTCCATGCTTAGTCAGGATCAGGGCAAAAAGAAAAGTGGCACACTGGCCCCCGCCCTTACGATTGACTGATTGATCACTACACAAAGTTTGGTTAAAATAGGTGAAAGTATACGGCCTGTCGAACATCCGGAAACAGACGGAAAAACAAGCCAATTGTCAAAATTGCTTAGCTTTGTTAAAAACATACATACATACATACATACATAATAAAGTGCTCATGTGCTACTTTTCACTGTCTATGAGAAAGGTTAAAAATTTTGTGTATAGGTAAAATACTTTTTGTATCCGGGTTTTTTAGGTACTTCTCCGAGAAGTCAGCGGAATAAAATATGCCAACATAGTGTTTATTTCTTCGGATGTGGAAAGAATTTCACAATTTTTCATGTCAAATTCCAATGACCTTTGGCATTTCGGAGATTTTCCCATTTTTTTTTAAATCACGTAACTTCCTCGTAAAATTTTCCTAGGTATCGTATATGTGCTCCTGAATTCTGTAGTATAGCTATGCTTATATACTTATACTTATCATTTTTTCGGTTTTAACCTAAAGACGACCATTTACGAGAGCTAGTAGCATCAAGTTTTTAAAAAAATACTCAGGATGTTTTTCAAAAAATGCCGGATGACCCTACGCTAGCATATTATTCCAACTCCGCCTCATTTTGGACCTGGAGAGCATTGCAACTTCAAAGACGCGTTCGGCTGGATTGAGAAAAACATATATAAAATGATATGAAAATAATCTAAAAATCCATACAGGGCCAAAGCTACTCTGGAAAATTTGATTTCCTGAGCGAACAGTGTGCATAAGTATGTCCTTGAAGCGAGCCTATAATAGTTCAAGATGCTTAGTGCAAAAACATCTAGTGCTTGGAAAGGGCTTATAGAGGCTCGTGAGTGAAAGCTTTAAAAATTTGACGACATCTATTTCTTGGCTTTCAGAATGCGCATTTGCGTGCGGTGCGGTTGTGCATGACAACTAGATTTATGGTGCAAACAATTAAATTGATCTATTAATTAGGGCGTACTAGTAACAGGAGAAACGCGCACAATATGGGAAAATTTCAGTTGCAATCTGATAAAGCCAAACCTATAATGACGAAATTGAGGAAACTGAAACCTTTTTTGGTTTGTACATACTTATACACTATTACATGATATATGATTTACATATGTACATATGAATCAATGCAAGTTGAGCATTAGCCTTGATTTTAGTCTTGCAAGTTTTATTTTCATGTCTATTTCCACAGCGCCGTGTTATTGGCCGCGGGAACTATTCCTTTCCTTCCCTTTTTCATGTATTTACCTGTGTTTTTTAAAATGAATCGGCAACATGTATCATTTTCAGCTTGTTAACGTTGTGACAATGCTGGGTAAGATACTCGAAATTTGGCAATAAATAAAAAAAAATGAATAAATAAGCATCGTTCACCAGCAGCCCCCGGTGTCGGCGTTCAATGATAAAGTCATTTTCCTTTACTAATTGTCTTAATATCGCTCCCTTTCTGGAAACAGTATTTTCCTGTGGCGAAATCTGAAAGAGTGTTTCCAGTCTTGACGCTGCCAGCCTGTGTTCCTTCGTCGTGTTTATTAACCATTCCTATTCATATGTCCCCGATCTGTGCATTTTAAATTTGAGTCTGTCGAAGCGGCGGGGACACCGATCATAAAACACCGCATTGTCACAAACCATTTTACTTTTAAAACCCACCCGTCTTTTCATTTCAGTGTCCATTTGCCTGAAATGAATCCGCTTACTTTATGGATCGACTAATAAAACGGCATTGGTCATGTTGGTCATCAAAACCTGGAAGTAGCTCATGGGCGTTTGCTTGCTGAGGATGAACTGGTGTCCAAAGCGAATTGGCAGCATTCGCTGAGACGACCACCTCAAAAACCGATAATACTTTGAACTGTGCCGACTGAAACTATGATTTTCCATAGCTTTCCTCCGAATAAAGGATTTACTCCGGCTGGTGAGATCTACTGCCAGGGGTAGAAGCAAAAAAATTAAACCAGTAGTCACGATTGCAATGAAGTACGTAATCATTGTAA
Source organism: Akabosia matsudoensis (assembly GCA_019593645.1). Classification (NCBI taxonomy): domain Eukaryota; kingdom Metazoa; phylum Arthropoda; class Collembola; order Entomobryomorpha; family Paronellidae; genus Akabosia; species Akabosia matsudoensis. The sequence continues at coordinate 8,499 of VICI01004167.1, forward strand.
TGTAAATTGGTATAATGCCCCATCCTTTGAATGACAACCACCAAGCACTCGTTATCATTACTTGAAGACACGAAAACAAGAGAAAGATTATGTTCCTTATCGCAAAGTCGCAGTCTTTCAAGAAAACTCTGAGCTGGATATATAGCTGAATCGCTATTCTATCATGTTTTGGAGGAATCTTGGCCAAAGTATTAAAACACTGTCGAGTTGTGTACAGTACAGTTAGAAGCATCAGACACAAAAGATACGCAAAACGGGCGAATTCATAGACGCACACCATTCCGAGAAACAGTCGAACAAGTGGAATGGCCAGGATTAACACCAAGCAACGTTCATACGGAGATGGCAGGATTAGCTCAAAAATGTAGTAAAACGGATCCAATTCCGCAAAAATTGCGACAAATGGTAAGAATGGGATGATTCCGATAATGCTGATCTGCTCAAGCAGTAAAATGACTCCAATCAGGTCGAATTTCCGGTGCCGTGGGATCCTATAATCTATCGAATCAGGATAATATTTAATATTCACATTCACACTATATAAACGGCTTAACGTGCTTTAGACTTCAAAAAATAATTAAATGCACTGATGAGCCCAGAGCCTTAATAAGCGGTCTAAAAAGCGCCTATTGCAAGAATTTTAAATTTTAGCTAGCTTGACCCTTTTAGGCGGCGACCTTTAGAGATCCCGACATTCTTTTGAGGATTCACGGTATAGTTATTCGCTTACATGTAAGTTCAAGATGGAAAATTTGGTTGACTAATTGCTCGATCTCTGGTCCACACATGTAAACGATGTACGTGCTCCATTCCAGCAGGGAGCAGCATCCTAAAAATATGGCGACGACGCACGGCAATATTCCAATGTTAGCGTTTGCTCGGAATAACTTGTAAAGGAGCAGAAAGACACAAGATCCGAATCCAATGAGAGTTGTTATAACAACTTCTGCAATAATGAATGGAATGTATTTGAATTTGAATATTGTATCGATATGCCAAGAAATTGTGCCGTTTTGGATGGTAAACTCGACAGGATATGGGTAGAGAAAGCTGAAAAATGTATGGTGCAAGCTGCATGCGTATGCAACCAGATAAGTAGCAACGTAGTTTCCTCGAACTATGCTATCCATGTTGGCAAATCCACAACATGACGAACTTCTGTTTTTCGCCATTTACAATAATTGTTGTCAATTCCTTAGCAGGCACGAGGCGAAAGAAGAACTAAGCGATTGGGTTGAGTACAAATTGCTTTGAGATATGTATAAAAGCTTCTTTCCAATTTTCCCAAAAACAACCCACTAAAAAAACAATTCCAGTTTCCTAAACTTTCAAACACAATTATTTGTGGGAGTTTCGTATTTGTTTATTTTCAATTTTCATAAAGAAATTACAAGAAATAAGAGCTTTTAAGCCATATGGCTATAATGACGAAGCTGAATGCAAACTGGAAAAAAAGGCAAAACTGAAAATAAACAGGGAAAAAGATTACATTGAAACACCGTAGTTGATAACTTTTATATCCCTTCCTGTCTATCCAGAAACGAGGAAGTTGATCCAGACCCGCCCCAGTCGTTGAACATTCGGGCTATTAAGGACCTAAACTATCGCTCCGCCAAACTTAGTCAAAATCGGCGCAGGAGGAAATGTGGACCACTGACCCCGGCACTTACGATTTTCCTGATAATAATAGGGTTCGTGCAAGTGATATAAAGAATCAACACACCAACTATAGTCTACCAAAACGGGTCACACTGAATGAGTTTCTTAAGGTAAATCTCTGGCTAAAGTACTTAACCTGTAGAATATCCATAGATAGACAGAAAAAGCTCGATGTCTCAAAGCTGTACTGAAAATCGTTCACAGTCATGAGTCATAACAATTACTTGTAATTTTGTATTGGATTTTTATTGTTTTGTCCATCCTCTTGCCATTATTAAGTAGCGAAAGCTACTTTATAAAATCGTCTGGGGTGCTTGTCCGTCCGTCCGTCCGTCTGTTATCATGAAATCTGAGGAACTGCTACTGGTTCAGGCTTGCAACTTTGACCGCATGACTGTTGACCATCAGCAATTCTATGGTGTCCAGGTTGGCCATTCAAGTCGTCACGTTGACGAAAGTTGCCGATAATGCTTTGTAAAGGGACAAACTATATTATATTGACGATTTGGATAAAACTCCATGCGTAGACCATTTTTGGTTCAAGAACCTACTTCTGTTTCCATCTCATTGACGAGTTACAGGGGGACGAAAGTTGACGATAATGCTTCGTAAATGGACAGAAAAACATTGTCGATTGAGACACAGCTCCATGCGTAGATTATTTTTGTTTCAAGAACCTATGTCAAATTTCGTCTCATTAACGAGTTATAGGGCGACGAAAGTGGGCATGCTTCGAACGAATGTTTCGTAAATGGACGAAAACTTTTATTAACGATTTGGATGGAGCTTCATGTGTAGATCATTTTTGGCTTAAGAACCTGTTCTTACTTCACCCCAATTTTTTGTTCCTGCCTGTCTTGGGTTGCTTGTGATCTCGGTGAGTATTATTACATGCAACAAGCTTTTCAGTTCACAGTTACCAACAACAGTCAGGGATCTATTGCTAGATCTTTCGCTACTTATGTGAATCGTGCTTAAGCGCTTTATTACTGTCGAAGTTTCAACGATTTTAGAGAAAATTTAATTTGATTTAGTAAAGCAACCTGCGACGTTTCGACTTCTTACAGTTAGCGTTCATCAGACAAACCATGAATGATAAGAAAATGTAGTATCGAATGTTTATTATATTTTGATTACAAGTATCCACTTTCTTTGGAGATGTCGTAATTACATTTTTTTAAATGGATTTTTGTTCTTGGAACCAGGGTTTGGGCTATTCAGTCCAGACCACTATAGCACTTTTGGTGATTCAATCACAGAATGGCCTACTTTTAATATCACAAACGTATGTGACTTTCGACTTGAAAATCACATAATGAGCAACTTTCGGAAAAAAAATTTATCCTGGAAATT
>VICI01004168.1:0-11509 GCA_019593645.1 Akabosia matsudoensis
GCGCTTTACGTGCGAGCAAAAATTGTTTTTAAAAAACTATATTGATAAACTAACGATAAAAGTATTTTCGCAAACTATCCAAGTGTGTAAACTTTTTAAACCCGTCAGGATTATCGCGTGTCCATTTTGGTTAGGCACTTGATTCGTTCGTCGATCCAGTTAATTTCCAAGAGTTTTATTAAATGACCCACGCTATAATACATAGGCCTAAATGTTTACGACGATATATTATTTACCTTTAACATTTCGCTGTTTAAAAAAAAATTCTTTTTTTCATACTGCTTCCTTATAAACCTTTAAACATAAAAGCTCAATTACCAAGTTTTTTAACTAAAACTAGACAAAATAGTGGATTACATACAAGCATATAAGGATTCATGTAATAAAATGGTTAAAAATGGTTAGGGCAATCCTATGAAATCTTTTTTAGCACTGCAAACTACTACATATTGTACTATGGCTATGTACTATAGTCTTCTTCGACTAGCTGACGACAGTTGATTCATTTCGCCCAAAAGATATTCTTGAAAAGATGATTACATTGACCGAAATTCGCACAACTGGCTAGCCGAATCTGCGCACTTTTTTTTTTCTTTTGCTTGACATTGTCGCTCGTCAGTGCCATCGCGATTGCTGCGGACGTGGATATCATCAATTTACAATACAGTCGATGATGTCTGCTTACATTACTATAAATGACTACATGTCCATAGTAATATTATATCCTGCTTAAAAGCTCGACCTTTTATGACCTATCAATTTCCCTATCATGATTGCAATAAAGAGCTTTCTACATGCGCACACGGAATGAAATCTCAAAATCTTTAAGATTCTCGCAGAGTCAAGCACGCAACAGCTTTGAAGATTAAACGATTTTAGAGGAAGGCGTTCTGGGTGCAGCGTCAATTCATTGACAGTCTGTAACCCTCACTGGAGGAGCTCCAGAAGAATCCTGTCAACCTTCGCTTGCATTTTAACCAGTCGCAGTAATAGTTCCGAACTCAAACCAGATTTAAAAATGCTGACCATCGAAGAGCGGTTCAATCAAGCAGTCGAGATCATTCAAAATTTACCCAAAGATGGTAATAAATAACAAATTTTCGCCAAAAATATTATTACAGATAAAGAACTGGAATTTGTTAAAATTTGTTAAAATAACTTTTTAGGTCCGTACAAGCCTACGAACGAGGAAAAGCTCAAGTTTTACGGTTACTTCAAGCAAGCGACCGTTGGGAAGAACAATACTAAACGGCCCGGAATGCTAGACTTTGTCGGTAAACTAAAATGGGACGCTTGGAGTAAACTCGGCGAAATGCCAGCCAAGGAGGCAATGATGCACTACGTCGAGGTCTACGAGGAAATGGAGGAAAAATTAAGAAACTTGAAACTAGTTCCACAGTAGTTCACCTGTAAAATTCCTACACAAAAAAAGTCCACAAAAACCATTTTCTTTTCAACATGTCAAACAGGAGCTTATTGAAATACCGATAGTACGTAAATATATTTGATTTTCAGTTATAGTTACCAAATAATAGTCTGATGAACCACCCAGTGTCAACAATTTCAAACCGTGTCTGTAGTGCTGTCACATTCTCGTAACCTTTCAAAACAACTTGTGTTTCCTCCCTACATTCTTCATGGAATTTGGCGATACTAAAAACGTGATACTTTAAACTAAACCTGTTTCCTATGTTCAACTGATGATGTTATAGACTTTTAATTGTATTTTGTTTTTATCATGCATTAAATAGAACAGTATCCCCGCAAAAAAAACTGAGTATATTAAAAATTCTTCTGTCATCTGTGGCGTACGCATAAAAGTCAATCATGGTTTGATGTCAGGGTAAGTTCATTTTGAAGATTTTGATATTCAAACTGAGCTGTGACACCAAAACCTATCCTAGAAGAATCCAGAACGGGTCCCTGACACATAATATTCATATGCCAACCTTCCTAACAAAACCCAGCAACGGCGATAGGCTTTTTTTAGAACCTCGCAGTAAACTTACAAAAGACTAAAAATACCGTTTCAATCCTGTCCAACTATTAAAAATATTCTTGGAATACGTTAATTCAATATTTTGGCACTGAAAACCCTCCCTTTTAAAACATATTTATGTAAATTAATCACTAAAAATATAGCCAATAGTACGAAATGTGTACCAGTGTTCAAATAATTTAATTTTTTTATAAACTTACCCAAACGCTTTGAATTCTGGAGTCCAGGATGAAACCGATCAGGCACAGTGAACAAAATATCCCCTTCCTTTCTACTGTGTCTTAATGCTGTCGTGCTAAACTGAGCCCATTGACAATAGTTTAAATTAACACTGGGATTGTCCACATAATTATTGATACGAGCCGGGTTGTCGTTCCTCTCCCTTGGAAAATGTACGTGTCTCGTATAAAAACTTTTTAGTGTGACATGACAAGGTACACTTTTGTCTCTACACAAATGGGTACAAACTGTAAACACAGTTTATCATAACGATCTTGCGCATAATAATGTGGAATGGTCCGTAAATATGCTATTTTAGCCTGTAAGGAATGTATCAAACAAGCTGTAAGAAGAGCAATCAAAACCACCACAATTCGCAAGCGTTTTTATGCTGACGTGTGTTTAGCGAGTGTTGATTAAATCGGGTTTTACTTAAACAGCTTCATATTATTTTTTTGAGAGTTATCATTACAAACTCAACCAACACTATAGGCCCACCACAACAACAACCAAACGATTTAGTACGCTGAAATTGTGTTTTAATGACAATATAGTAGTATTAACGCAAAAACCCATATCTTTTTGCTAGTATCTCTCGTGTTATATAGCAAAAAATTATTGCAAGTAAACGTGAAACAAGCTGCAACAACAATGCTAGACTGCGAAAAAATATATTATTATGCTTAGGTATGGAATTGTAAATGGATTTTTGTATGTATTGGAATCAGCAGGAAAAGAGAGTGGGTCTTATGTTGTCTGCCTGCAAATAAACATCTCTGCTCAGAGAAAAACATACCAAAACGTAGGAAAAAGCTGGACGATACTTCTCAAAAAAAAAATGAATATTATCGCTTCAAGTACTAAATTCTCAAAAATTTTCATATAGGAATAAGAACTCAAGCCTAACAGGATTTTATGTGCTTTATATGATTTTTTATAAGGTTGAATTGATATCTGCAGATTTACAAACTGCTGGAGATTGTATATTTTTATTGTTTGTTTACTGTTGTAGGGTCAATATAGTATATGTCCATGAAACATGGACAAATCACGGATGCAATTTTAACACGTTACTGGAGTTTTGTGAACTTGGCTTCTTTTTTAAATTTGCAGATATGCATATGACCATGTGTTATGCGAATGTATAGAAAATTAAATATGACACTATATCAGATTCATTCGGCACATTGAAACAGCCTTGGGATTAATTTTGATGGTCAAACTGATTCTGAAATAAAACTCGTGAATTAAGCGAATATTGCAAACCGTTATGCCTTCATTGAGGATACTGAAATGTCAAATTTCACAACGGCAGATGGACCGTTGGAGGATGATAAAAAAGAATTTGTATTTGTTCAGATTTTTTTCTCTTTTGTTTTATTTTGGTCCATCGGAATTTCTTACAACAGAGGTTGTGTTTTTGTAGTCGATGAGATCCAAGCTCTCGTAGGATTCAATAGCTTCATCAATCCATGGGAGAAAGTTTGCTACACGTGTGTAAACACCAGGTAAAATTCCGCAACCGCGACCACCTATGAAAAAAGAATGAAAAGTGAGCCATAAATTGAAAAAATCTGACTTTTATAAAGATGTTTCATATAATTAGTACCTATTGTTACTCCAACGATCTCTGCAGGCTTGTCGTATGACCTTTTAGCGATTAGAGGTGCGCCACTGTCACCCTGAAACATTATATCATTATGATAATATTTAGCAACAGATAAGCGTAGTCGATAAGCCCCAAAAGCAATTAATCGAACATTACGTCGCATGAATCCTTTCCGTAAGATCCGGCGCACAGTTGACTTTCGTGAACAGTAAAATTGAACTTGGCTTTGGAAAACACTTCTTGACATTCTTTGTTCCTCCAAATTGGAACTGACACCTTCCGCAAAACCTCTGACAGTTTAGGAGCCGCAGGCTCTGCAAAAATAATTTCCACAAATATTAGGCCTGACTGCGGGTTAGTTCGCTAACAATGTGCAAACCTATCCTTAGAAAAACATATCCTTACTTGAACTATTTTTCACATCCGTGACTCCCCATCCCGCAATTATTCCTGTTTTCCCGTCATATCTGCTCCGATAACTACTCAGGCAGCCTGGCCACGTTGACGGACTGATGAACGCATTTCTCTTTAGGCGAATCACGGCGATATCGTTTTCATGGGTGGCCCTGTTGTAGTTGGGATGGATCAGGATGCTTTCTACACCGTAATTGATAGCGTCATCAGGCTCCTCTGGAAGATGCAGGAAGTACTCGCCTGTTGTCACGTTCAGCGATCCAAGTTTAATTGTCCTATTTAATCAAAATATGAAAATTATAACCAACGTAAATCATCATTAATTAACCACGTACTTTTTAAACGTCAAGCATTGAGCAGCAGTCATCACGAAGCGCGAATGGATAAGAGCTCCAGTACAGAAATGCTTTCCATTTCGTTTGAGGCTGACCACCCAGGGATACTCATTTTGGAACGTGGGCGCTCCACCGACCACTTTGGGGATTCTGTCGAACTGCTTGCCGCACGGGATTCCTGCAACTAAATACTAATAGCGGTTGCATCTAAGAAATAGCGACATGTATAGAAATTTATTTGGCAAAGAAAAATATCAACATGAATTTCCAACACATTTTTTTTCTTTTCTTTTCTAATGAAAAAAAACTCACAGTTTGTGTATCCAGTGCAGGAACAAACAAACGCTAACGTGTACAAAACGGAACGGTTAAAACTTTTCATGCTGAACCAATTTACTACGCCTTTACTTATGTAACGCCAAAGTAGAAGTGACCGTTTTTGTTAAAAATTTGTAATTATTTTTGCCTGTAACTTTCAATTCTATCAAACGAGGAAATTATTTTCTGTAGCTTTACACACCACAACAAGAAAAGGGGCTTATCTTTGCCGTTTATGACTAATAATTGTTGACGGTTATTTTAGCAATAATTTACTTGAAAGTTACGTTTTTCATTGTAAAGTGCGGTTGCGTGTTGATTTCACTAATGGGCTGGCACTTTTATTCATTGTCAGTTCGTTAATTGTTCAGAGGAAAACTATTTTCAATGCGTAACAACAATCACACTGCGCTAAAATGTACAGTGCAACAACAGCCATTATTCGTCATACACAAAAATCCTTTGGTGTTTGGTTTTTTTATTCAGATTTTTCATTCCGTCATCTTTTACTTGCGTACCTACGCCCAATCGTCTCAAACAAATAAAATGGAATCTGAACTGAACTGAAATCCTGAAAATCAGGTTCCCCATTGCATAAACTTGGCTCTACATTTCATTTCGTAGAACATATCGACTTCACTTTTAACATACTTTGATGATAGTGTCACACCAAAGATGATGGTAATGGTGGTATGATGTGAACTTGAGAAAAAGTAGCTTGATTCGGTGCACCATCAATCATAAAAATGCAAGAAATCAAAAAATCTCAATCTCATACCAAGACATTGTGAATGCATACAACAAAGACGGTGCATAATTGACAGAAGACTGCACAAGTCAAAACATAGCAACTCTGACTCTGACAAATTAATTCCTCATAAAAGGCCGTGTTCTCACTGCTCTAGTAGCCTTTCACCCAAACTTCTTGAGACTTGAACAGTTTTCGCATTCAACCCGAATTTTCAGGTAATAACTACAACACGACCTGTAAAAAAACCATGTGTTATGCATGCACCACGCAATAATCTGTTAATTCCATTAGAATTGGCGTCTTTTTCGCAATCTGGCTAAAAGCATACAAATTGCTTGTAACGATACATTCCTCCACGCCATCAAAAGTTCCATTTTCAACTTTCAACGGTTGGAGTTCATCATCAATATCAATATCATCAATAATATACACACATATTTTATATCCTGTTACTTTTCTATTGCAATACACAAGATTTTTAAAAAAGCTGAAACGGTTTGAAATTCTTTTCATATAAAATCCAACTGGGTTATTTATGAAACATTCCAACTTGCGTATATATTTTTGGTGTTTTGGCAAGGACTACACCTGTCTGTATTTTGTGCTTGCAATTTACTGATGCTCCCGTTGTACATTGTATGTTATGCAGAGATAGCGTGTGTGCTTGCAAGCCCAGTCAATGTTATGCAAATCGCAGGCAAACATGTGTTCGTTCGTACACGGGCTGCACACCATCACTAGCAAAACATAAACAAGCCGCAGTTATAAATTTATAAGTCATAAGTGCGCATGGAATTAAATTGAAGTTTTGCAGAAATGAGGTTAAAATTGTACTCACGCCTAGATTCACAAGTATACAAGTAGCTTGAAACACTGTTTTCCAATGAATAAGTAAAAAAAGAATAAAAAATACGAAGGAATTGCCCAAAATAAATTGTGATTTGTGTTTACTAAATAGCTTCGATTTTTTTTCTTGGAAAGACATCATAGTACAGCGTTATGGAATAGTTAGCACAAGTTAAGTTGTTTTTGTGTTTGTGAATTGGGCAACTGATGTGCACAAGTTTCAACAAGACTTCCGGAGGGGGACAAACGAAAAGGAAGCCGGGTCACGTTTGAAAAATTAAAACTGGGTAAATGTTAATATTTGAATTGAAATGTTCAATTATGAGCTTGAATTTAAATATTATGGGTAAAAATAAATATGTAAAATCAACTCGTGAAGTTAAAGAGGCAGGGTAAGCAGCTATGATATGATAAGCATTTGTATAAACCTATCCACAATGTACCACCATATTTTAGCCACGATTGAGAATCATCAATTAAAATGTCTCCGTTAAGCAGCTCGATGATCACCAAGTCTATTTTAACCAACCAGTGTGAATGTGGGATGGACCATTTCTTATCTAATCAGTCAGTCCAGTCAGAGTCACATTTGTATCGTGCGCGTATAAACGACAAAGTTGTCGTCAAGTTGATGGTCTTCCAAAAGTATTAAGTTGAGCTGAAACGTGAACTTTTGACCTTGGAGAACTCTATTCAGTCCTGTGCAACTTCGTTGAATGAAAAACAAAAGTAGCACTCAGTAATTAGGTCTACAGTAAATATAGTATTATAGTATCTAGTATTGTTAGTTAAAGAAATATTAGTATGTGTAATGCCAATGCGTATTTAAATTTGAAACAGGTTGAAAGAAGAATTCAGAGGACAAAGGATGTCAAAGAGACATATACCCTGATGCTGATGACTGCCATTTACCTAAGCAATAATGGAGTGGACGAAGAAACTATATTTTTGGAGTCACTAACCTAAAAGTTATTCCTGTAGACGACACATGTTAACTGTATTGTTTTTAATACACTACTGGTTCTTCTCTACCCCAAAATCTAATTCATCCGAATCAAGTGTCAAAGGAGCAAAAGGAAACCGTTTGGAGGCGTTATTTGGAAGTCAGCATAAAGCAAGAACGGAACCGTCGGCTCCGGGAAGGTGGGGTTCCTCGTGTTCTTATTACGCTCAAGTTTCCGTAGTCGCTGTGTGTCGAATATCAAGAGCAAATCTGTTACCTGACAAGATTCAAGTCACAAGAAGGGGAGTCATGTCGATTGACGAAAAGTTTCGGGCAGCCGTGAGGGTGATACATAGCCTTCCTAAAGATGGTAAACATTAACACAAGCTATTTTTTAATGAAATAGTTTATACATTGTTCATATAAGATTATTACACTCATTGTTTCAGGACCGTATCAGCCATCCAATTCCACCAAATTGAAGTTCTACGGATTGTACAAACAGGCAACAGAGGGGAAAAATACTACTCCAAAGCCGGGCTTTTGGGACGTCGTGTCTCGAGCCAAGTGGGAGGCGTGGAGTAAACTGGGCGATATTAGTAAAGATGAAGCTATGCATCAATACGTTGATTGTCTCAAAGAGGTATGCCTCAAAGAGATGTGACGATAGAATACAATTAACAGCCCAGTCAACTATTTTGGAGAATATGTTATTTGTCTGTCATTTAGATTGTGGAGACAATGTCATTTAATGGGGATGTAGAAGACTTCCTAGACTCGATTGGCCCATTCTACGAATTTGTTACGCTTCAAGGAAACGAGTACAGTCACATAAAAGAGAAAATTGAAGAAGTGGCCAGTAGTTCTGGAAGTTCTCTCGCCAACTCTGTAGTTCCTTCTGGAGAGAACTCTAAAGAAGGAACTCCGACTAAAATAAGCATCGCCAATGAGGTGGACGAGGCTGAGGAAGAAGAAGAAGTATCTACTTCGGAGACTGCCCAAGTCAGCGTGGAAACATCCACGGCCATTTTCGAAACGAAAGCGTCGAAAAGCTCAAAACATTATTACAGCCAGCAAAACGGGAGCGCTACGAAAGTGAAGTCAAATGCGTCACCTCCTCCTGCACCAGTGCATTCATACTCACAACACAATGGTTTTGTGAAGAAGCACGCCTCGCCGAATGACGAAGATGAGGAGGTTCTCACAGTGTCCACTACGCCGTACGGCCACTGCAAAGAAGATTTAGAACGGGATATTGACGATGATGATGATACTTCAACGGCTCATCGAAAGGTCAGAGTGACCTCGTCAATAGAAACAGTTGCGAGCAATGCAACTTCCGGTACGGAATCCGAAAAATACTATAGTGGCGACAGTGAGCCGGAATTTGAAGAAAAATACGCTGCTTCACTAGGCTGCCCTCAACAACGAATCTTATCCGAGTACATCTTCAGGACCCTCGCACAACAACAACAAAGCTGCTGCTGCTGCTGTGACCCACACTGTCACCTTTAACGGAACCAGTTTGCCCCGCAAGACGATGAACAATAATAATCCGCTTAAGAAAGCTCTGAAAGAGCGAGTCAGTCCGAAAATCAGTTCAACTAGTCTATCGCCACCAATTAACGCAGACATCTTGACACAACATACCCTTGAAAGGCTGAACCGAGACGTGGATCACATTCTAGCCAGACTGAGAATTCTGGAAGCTGCGTACGCTGCCAATGCTGCTGAGGGCGCGAGAGGAGTCACAAACCAAGTTCGACCAAGGAGAAGCCGCGTTTTTGGAGACTTGTCGACACAGTCAATCGCTTTCATCGTCATGTGGCCTTTTGTTGTTCAATTTTTGATGAAGCTCATGCGCTGGTGGTGGCGACGGAGGAGAAATGTAGCAGCCCGTTCCATCACTCAGCATTGAGGACAATTGATTGACGAAATTCCTACGAGTTGTCACATATTTTTATTTATTTATCGATTGTTTCGAGGATCGCCAGCCCCCGCATGTGTCAATAAGAGTTCCTGTCATAGATTAGCGTATATGGTAGCTCAAGATCCGTTTATTTCAAGGAGTTGTTGCATCAAATTAGCTTTTAAAATTAGATTGTTTTGAGTTGTTCAACGGATTTGAGTGAGTACAAGCCGTAAAGCGAACACAAATTACCTCAGTACCTGGAACCCATAAAAACCATACAGTGGAATATATGCTTTCTCCATTCCAATAATTCCAAAACCTAACGTTTCCATTCCTAAGGTCCTTCTTATACTTACATTTTAATTAGGATTGAAACTGTGCTCACTATTTATTCTGTTGTGTTAATTTTGAATTTTTTTAATTTTTGTAACAGAGAAATAGTCATGCGATGCGTAATATTTAAAAGAAAGTTCGCGACCCCATTTCGTTTACGAATGATATTAAATGTAATGTAAAATCCATATGAAAAATTATCCGTAAAAGCCGTTATGAAAATTATAATGGTTTTATATATGTTAGCTGTTTTTAACTCTTTACCAAACCAAACAATTGTTTATCAACAAACAGTTCTGACCGTCTTGTGTATTTAAAGACAAAGTAAATAATAGATACTTAGTTTAGTACTACAGGAGTCGCAATCAACTCAGTCACATCACATTCTGAAAGAAAATCCTTGTCGACATTGTTTAAAAATTAACTGTATCGTGTCCAGGAGTTTTTTTTTTTTTTTTTTTGCGCCTGCATTTTTTCATAGTTAAGTTTGAAAATTCTCCACGTTAAGGATATCATGCCAATCGTCTCAGCTTCACGCAGGGATTAAAAACAGTGAGAATAGTATGTAGAATGTGTTTCAAAAAGTGTCAGCTTAAAATACAGAATACCATATGCTGACTAGCAGACCGAAATAAACTCAACGTTTGTGAAGAAAAAATAATTATTTTATTATTCGCTACTTAAGTCACTGTCTACTGTTTCCAGCCTTTATGTAAATGCTCGTAAATATGAGCTGTCTAGTTACTAATTGCTGTTCAAAAACACTCCATGCAAACTCATCGGTATTTGGCTTTCGAAGCTAGCTCTCCCGATTTCCTCCAAGTTTTCTCCATCAATGGCAACCAGGTAATCCCGAGAGGTTTCTTTACTTGATGAAACTGTCACGCAGAGAACACCATCGTCTTCACTGACAGCCTCGTTGCCTCTTGATATGAACACACCCTCCGACGGAAAGTCATTATCGCTCCCCTTCCAAGTCTTTCTTTCACCTGTCTGCACGTTCAGCTTCGTAATTGAATGTGCCAAGACGGACGTCTCGGGCGTAGCTAACGAGAGAAAGCTGCCAGTCGCATACACGTACGAATATTTCCTCCCGATGAATCTCGGATTGATGGCAGTTCTCTCGGCGCCTTGTGCCAGTAATTGGCGAGGCTTCAAGAAAACGGCATTTCCTTTCCGCGTCGCTTCCGCCTGGCCAGTTTCGAGGAAAGATGATGATTTCAATAGATTGGTGTTTTCAGGAGCAGATTTGACAGTGTCAAGTACAGGGATAATGTACCTCTCAATACTGCACGGGTCTACTTCGTCAATGAAGCCTTGGCGGAGCTTATCCAATGGAGTGGCGTCAGTGGAACTGGGTGTATCATACCGAGCAATGTCTACAACGATCTGTGAAATACAATTTTAATGCTAATACTCGTTATATAAAGGCGGGTTTCGAAAATTTATGATTAATGTTTTGATACCGTACCGTGTTGTCTTCTTCGTAACAATTGATTACATGAAGGAAGAAAAATGATTCGGTTGAGAGATACTCGACAGAGCTCACTTTTCCCGTTGCCTTCTCGATAATGTAAAATCTATTCTTTTCTGATCCTCGCCATTCAAGCCAATCCTGTAAAAAACAAGTGACTTTAGAGAGGATTTTAAAATGTTCCGTTACGAGTATGCTTAAAATATTAATACTTATTAATTATGGTTTTTTTTTGTCCAAACCTTTACTGCATAGTCCTTCAAGGTAGCAGCTAAAACCCGGCTAATTTTCACAATGTAGGGCATCTCAATAAAAACTATGTAGTTTTTTGACATTCCAAAGCTAAAAGTTTTTTA
>VICI01004169.1:0-11507 GCA_019593645.1 Akabosia matsudoensis
ATTATCTACGAAACTGTTTTAACATGAGAAGATAATCATCCACAGAGAATATATTGAATCGAAAACTGTCTCGGTCTCATGTTTCGAGACAATTTTCTATTACCTTTCTTACTTTCGAGCGAGGTGAACAGTATTGATTTTAACTACTATGAGAGCGATGATGACAAATTCGATGCATATGCACGATATGTGGATCATTTATGTCTGAACAGGTTGAGTTTATAAGCATGATTCCGGTACACACAATGAAGATGAAACATGAGTGAAATGTTGTGCCTCTTTTATGCAACACTGTACGTAAAGCATCAACATTTCATAAATTACCCAGTTATACTTGGAGATATTTAGACTGAAGTGGGGAGGTGGAGCCTAACCCTATCTAATTCCAAGAAACTCCATTGATTAAGCTCCACCCGCCCAGCGCCCAGGCTGCCAGAGTAAACAGTAGTTTACAGCGATTGTCATAAAGGTAATCGTTTACGGATGAAGGGAAGGAAATGTGCTAGCAAAATTAAGACGGCACGATTGTACTAATCCTAGTGGTTTCTTTTCTTTACAATCTCATATTGCATGTTGGTTCCATTTTCTCTGTTGAGGTAACACAAGTTAATTTGTGTTTCAGTCTCATAATATTTTGAATTTGAAACGCTTCTTTGTAAAAATTTCCTTTTG
This sequence comes from Akabosia matsudoensis, assembly GCA_019593645.1. Lineage (NCBI taxonomy): Eukaryota > Metazoa > Arthropoda > Collembola > Entomobryomorpha > Paronellidae > Akabosia > Akabosia matsudoensis. Next base: position 673 of record VICI01004169.1, read on the forward strand.
TACTAATTCCTGCAAACTTCAATAGTATGTCCGAAGAATTAGTGTATTTGTATTCCCATCCAGGATTGCCAAAATTCTCGAATTTCGTTTCCGAAGGTTGTAAGTGGCATAGCGTGTGTATTCTGTATTCAATTTAACAAAGCTTGTGGTGCTACTGCTCAACAAGACTTGTTTGAGCTTGATAGAAAGTCGATAGTTCATGCTTAAACCGCAACAATAACTGCAGCTACTGCAACAACGTTTTTGGTTTTTGAGGTTTCCCCACTGCATTAAAGATTCCGTCAGGAGGGGGCACGGCATAAGCCAAGTCTTATTATCAAAAAGCAATTCTTTTGGCATTAAAACTTCACTTCTAGGAGAAGTGCATATTATCATATAACAGTACATATGCCCTGACCCTCCACTACCGTCTTGTCAGATTGGATAAATGATGCAATTAGTCATCAATCTGCTCGATGTGCTACGTTATTTGCTGTTGCTGTTGTAGCGATGATAGTGAATAGATGGATGCCATGATGGTGGTCTGGTGATGCGTTGCAAATAATCCGATTGGGTATTTGGGGTTGATTTACGTGTGTGCCACTTCGTGCACAGAGTTTGTTAGGGTAAGACAAGGGGCTGATGTTAAGATCTTATTCATTTCTGAAAATAAAATTATGCCATTTTTTTATTAGATAGTGTAATATTACAGCATGTACCTCTAGACGGATTCACACTAAACGAGCTTAGCGGGTATCACGCACTGTCACGTTCTAGAGACGATGTCAAAGGTTCGTCTGACACCTATCGTCAAGCACACCATATGGATCCTCCGCTAAGCTCTGAAATGCTTCATCCTTTTTTGACAAAGCAGTAAAGAATGTAGATAACGGGTCCAGTATACCAAAAGTTGAAAGGGACATCTGACACGCGTCAAGTTGGCAAGTCACTTTATCATAATCAACTAAATATCCGTTCGTAATATAACAATGGACATTGTATGTTACTTTACTGATAAACCATTTCATTAAGAAGTCAGAGTTGTAAAATAGTCAAGCTTATTCAATAATGGCTTCTTAGCGTTGGGAATTCCAGACAAATATATTGATTTCCTTTCAGTGTGAGAACACCAAACAAAGACCATAATATACACACACTGTGTTTTGTTTGTCCGAGTGTTAAGCTTTCTCTTTATAAGAATATAAAGGCAAACAAACATTCGAGCGTATGCATTCATAACCATTTTGTGAAGGCCAGTTAATAAAAGACCATCAGGCAGCTTGACCACTAAGACCAGCCATATTTTGTTGTTCAGCCGCGTCCAGTTAGAGGAATTTAATAGCTAAAATTGCAAATGCCTCACCGAAAGTCGTTTTTCGAATCATTAAATACAGAACTCAATTACGAAAATTGGAAGCCAGGCCATAGCCTGAAAAAGTCAATTGACGACAATTAGAATGACAGTATGATGTTGGATATAAATTATTGTACATATGGATCAGATCTGGAAAATTTTTATCGAAGTTAAGGTTGTAATTGTCCTTTTGGTATCATTTGATCATTATCTAGGTGCGTTCCTTTCGTCAGAAAACTCCCCATCCCCTAATCATTTCCAAAAACTTCGTCTAGGTATCCTTTTTCATCATTTGTCGCAAATTGCTACTCCAATCCAAAACCAAAGTTTTTCAATTCAATTCTAGGTCAGTATTTATGTACATACCGTAAAACTTCTAAAGAACGCCGGGGTCTCCAAAGATCGCCGGTCTCTAAAGAACGCCGGGGGTCAGGTGGGAAATTTGAAATTTCGCCGGGGTCTCTAAAGAACGCCGGGTATAATACATAATACAGGAATCAAGCGCAGAATATTGGTAATGATAAACATTTAGTCGCAGAAAATGACGAAGAAAAAGGCCCTGAGAATGAAATTGTTACTAAAACGTTTGTTTACAATTGAATTTAAACTATACTAAGCTTAATTGTAACAAATTAAAACAAGACAAAACTAAAAATTAAAATTTCGCCGGGTCTCCAATGATCGCCGGGTCTCTAATTAACACCGGGGGGTCGAGAGGGAAGTTTCAATTTTTCGCCGGGGGCGTTCTTTAGAAGTTTTGCGGAAGTTAAGACGTTCCTTGGGTTCCAAAATGCTGGGATTGAAACTAAACTAAGAATTGTTTTCCTTAGCATCAACTGTTCAATATTTACAATGTGTTGGGAACGTAAAATAATAGCTAAAGAAAGCAAAATTGCTCCATGCAAAAAGCACAATTGAAGCGGCGTACTTTTCTTGAAGTCATGCTTGTATACTATAGGAAATGAAAGCCCACACTTCACTAACGTTTTCTACTAGAATGAGAGAGGTTCGTCTTGTTTCGCTTATCTTATCTACTCATCAGGTCTGTGCATAATTCAAGAGGAGTTTCTCGTCTTCCTCTTACAACCTAATCACTTGCCAGTGGGACTTGTTTGTTGACAAAAACAGTTGCAGACTTGACTGCTCTATGTTAGTCTAGTTGTCAAAAGATATTATCCGTACTTGATAATAATAATCGTTCTCTTAATTGCAATCAATGACCCCACACGAACAAGGGAAATCCACCTCCAAAAACTGGTCAACATTTTAGCAACTTTCATAATACAAAAATAGTGAAACATTATGGTTGTTTTGTCGTAGAGTAGTTTAGGTATGAGGTTTTCTAGCTTATGGCTTTGGCGATAGCACGAAGAACGTATATGTAATTATGAATTTAATTTCCGTCCCGGCGATACTTGGTATATGAGTTTGTAGATGTAAGAAATTTTTTTAAAAGGAAAATTGTACAAACAAGGAAGGTAGGCAAGATTATGATTTATTCATGTCGAAATAGTTACTTTCCAATGAACTGAGTTGTAATTCCACTATCATTTACATACTATATTCAGCCAGTCTTACCAATGTTCACTTGTATCCACTTTTTTTTAGGCCACAAGTTACATTCTCTGGCAATCAAAAAAATGAATAGAATACGAAAATAATTGTCTGGCTCGAAATATTTAGGCTTTATTATGGATTTATAAGGTCCACGCTGGAGGTAAAATACGAAATGAGTATTTTCGGATTTACGTACTATGTTGGACTGTGACCTTATTTGCTTATGTAAATTTAATACCGAATGTAGACTGTTTTTGTTGTACTGAATATAATTACATTGCTTCCATCAGATCATTATACCTCGAAAAAAAGTTCCACATAAAAGCACACAAAAGAGTGTATCGCAAACAATGCATGGACTAAGAATGCGTGTAAACCACCTACTTAAACAGCACAAAAGCAGTACCTATTATATTTCTTACTCTCCATGAAAATTACCACCTTTCTTATTTTGATTGGAGTCGGAAGTTGATGAATTATGGTTTGATAACGGACTCAAGTGGTGGTAGTGGTTCTTTCTTGTACAATAAAATGGTTTAGTATTACGGCTTGAGTGACACACAATGTAAGCAGAGGGACGTATAACATCGGAGTGGTTGGTTTGTGGCAGCGTGTTACGAAACAGTCTATTTTGTTCCCGTTTAAAGGACATGGTAATGGGAGAATCGCAGGCTCCATAGAAAAAACTGTAATCCTTTCAGGCTATCCCCTTGTAAAACCGTATGTCCAGGAGAGAGCATTAAAAAAAATTATTTTCACTGAACTTACACTTCACTATACTATCGAGTTGCTTTGCTAGTTATCTGCACTTTCATATTGATATTCAGGGTAATGCGGAACAGCGAGTGGATTTAATAATGAAATGAGCATTATAAAGCTAACATGTTTTAGAGCAGAAAAGAGAAAAAACAGATTTGTTCGTCAGGTAATGGCAGGTCTCTTGGAACCGCGTGTTATTTTGAATTCTGTTGTTTGACATCGTGAGTTAAAGCTCTTTTAATCAAGCTGGACTTTCGCGTGTAGTTTTGCATGAAATAAAACAATCTAATTTTTAAGCGAATTTCATATTAATTGGAGGAGCATTACAAACGAGCTTAGCGAGTTGAGGTATCAGCAAGTACTATTTAAGCTGTTTTGCCTTTTACCTGTGACTCATATGTTGTACGTAGAACGTTGATTCATAGCTAACACACAGCCTGATCTTGATACGACTGCTTGTGGAAAATCAGTATCATGGTTGGCGATGAAACGATTAGGCACAGCAATGGTGGAGTTGGTGGCATGCTACTTCTTAGAAACAAGCGTTTTGCTTGTCAAGTTGACATTGTCCTATAACTCATTGTCAAGAGAGTAAAACAAACATTTATCAGATACCAACCACGAACATCTATCATTATTTTAAGTACTTTCTGCTTAATCTAAATTAGAAATTACAATTGAATGAAGGGATTAAAATCTTCAGTTTAAGAACTTATGTTGACTCTGAAATTGAAAGTAGTTACCGTTTTCCGTATTCCAAGGATCAGTACCTCGAATCCTTCATTTGTACTTGTAATTGTAAGTTGTAAACATGCATATATGCAGTTCAGAGTTTCTGTGTTCCCGAGCTTACATGGCCCGAAACTTTAAAAAAAGATACTGTGAAATTCAAATCATTCGATAATGGAATTTTATTCAAGCTCTAAATATAGCCGTATGTTATACATTGAAAAGTATACAGTCTCATCGATTCATACTCATTATGTCAAACTTATGGTTATTGGCAGATTTTGGAATTGACTAAAACTGTTCATGGAAATGTTATGGCATCTAGTTTCTTCCAAAGCATTCCATTGTACTTGTAATATCTTTCTCTTCTAATTGTAAAGTTGTACCACTAGTCTCGGAATTTGAAGGAAAAGCAAAAAGTGCTCACTCGTCTTGTCCATGATAATCCTAAATATTTGTAAAAAGTTGATAGATGTACTTGAACAAAACAAAGTCTGAGTTCTTACTCCCTGTTGGCTGAGAAGGTGTAAAATATGGGAGCTCGTGGTCTTCAGAATTTCAAGTTTTATCCTTAAACTTGTGATACTTTCATTGCTGTCGCGGTAGTTTTTTATGAGTAAGGCAACGCTTACGAACATTCCCTTCTACAATCGACTTTATCTTTCCCTTCTTCATATTCGTCTTGCACCTAAGAGTCGGTGTTGTTTCTATGGAAAACGTATCGGATAAGACAAATTTAGTTTTCTCCTGCTGTTTCATCGGTGAATTTTTTCCTCCGGTGTTTTTTTTTCAGTGTCCTCCGTATTCCAGAAATGTGTTGTGTGAATGCTTTGGTTAATGTGAGAGGAATAGAAATGAATGTTATGAGATGAAATATTACTTGAAACAAGGGGTCTCCTCTGCCGAATTGAGAGATGTCAGGGGGAGATATTATTACATTGCCGCGTGTTTCCATTTCATGCTTATATACTCCCTCTTATCCATAATCTGAATCTTGACTATGCGATAAGAAAATATACTTTTTTATTTAGTTTTTCAATGTGACTCGTTGTTTTGATATTGTTTTGTTCAACAATAGAAGAGAACATTTGTACCAAAACAGTGTTACTAACTCTCTCGCTCTTCTTTACATTTTCTTACCCTTGTGCTTTGAATAAAAATGTGTTCCTCCTTTAAGGGGAACAAACGGTCTTGACTGAGAGCTGTCCATGGGATAAAGGTAACGCTTTGAAATGCCAATTAGGATAATGTTGGCGAAGAATAGCTGAAATAACTTCTTCAGTTCCGAAAAAATAGTCTAGTAAATTTTGAGCTCCCATTTCTTAATATTTATTTTTTCCCATAAGTCATGTTAGTTTTTGCATTAAAGGAATATCATACATAATTTAACTGACATATTTGAACACTACTGGAAATGCTTTAAAAATTCATTAACGAATGGCGAAATTTGCATTCTTTCCACAAATAAATAACTAAGACTGAGACCTCACCAGGTACTGGTCTAATCATTTTCCTTTCCATGCAATTTAAAAGCTCATGGTTGCTGACGAGGTGTAGTTACGCAATAAAACGACCGTTCCTGCGAAGGGTTAGATAAAAAAGAACGTGGACAAGTGTACATGCCAAGAAGAGCAATGAATTAGGTAAGCATATTCAATTGAGATACAAAGGTAGAAAGGAGAAAAAAAGGAGATAGCAATTTGATATCTAACCTTTGTAGGCATAAATGCTGTACTTGATATCATCGTGTCGTGCATTAAAAACTAGTTTGGGATTCCGAGACAGCTCTAATAATTCTTTCCCATCATTCCTTTTTTCTTAGCTCGAGGCTACGTTGTGATCAAAATGAGTTAATCAAGGAGATCTAAAGGATGTGAAGGATGATTCAGATTTTTCTTCATCGTACTCTGCTCAGTGGCTTACAAGAATTCGTTACGGAAAGTATTTAGGAAAAATTCTCAGAGGTTTTTAAGTTGTTTTTCTATCTTCAAAAGCGAAAAAAAGCGTTGTGTCTGATTGAAAATCACAACTGGGTGGAGTTGGTTGATGAAAAGTTTATTGCAAACTAGTAAAAGAAATTTGTTTTTTCTTTACTACAAAGGATATTTTTCGCATCAGAATTCTATGTGCCTTGAGGATATACATCATCTCAACCAACCCTCCAGAGAATGTAGATGTCAATCCCAATTTATCCGTATCGGTCCTCCATCCCCCAGGTATTCCACTCTCAGGGTAGATACCATATTCATCAAGTTTTTATTTGTTTACGACGGTTAAAGTTGTTCTTTCATCTTTCAAAAGTTCATCGGCCAGCTATACGGATATGCGCAACATTATGGAATTACGTGCTGCTAATACCTAAGCAAAATCTTTTTCTTGACTCAAGTTGTCTGAAATAAGGCAGATTTAGCCACTAAAGCGTTTGTTTTTAAAAATTACGGTTGTTTTATGATTCATTCACAACTGTTTCATGTTTATGAATCATTATTTTTATTTTCTTGAGATATAACGAATTATACAAGTTGCTTTCATGTTTACACACTTATTCCTTTTATTCAGTATAAGTTGCAAAAGTCCGTCATTTCTTAACAAATTACATTTACAAGGAACATGTAGAATTTCTGAAAACGACTCACTAAATGTTGTGTAGCTTCTTGGCTTCGGACCAAATAGTTTATTCTGCCATGAGAAATTGTGGTAATGTCCATTTCAAATTATCACATCTTCCTGGGATTGCATGATATCAACTGTTGTATTTAATTTTCTGATATAGTGAATTTAGTAATGAAACTTAAGAGAATAGTTTTATTACGCACAAACACTTGAACGTTTTTGCTGGACCGATGTAGCCTTACTTCTTTTCATGGTGATTGTTTATGGGAAAATCTTTATTTTCGGTAGGTACTGAATCAACATTAGGCCGTTCACTGTACAAATTCTAAAAACAATACGATGGTCAGATTTGTTGGGTTAATAAACATTGTTTACATTAAGGTTGTACGGTAGGTCTGTATATGATGTATGACATTATTCGTCATGAGACAAATTAAATATTGCATGACAAACCCTCATCATAAAAATATGGTAACCAGCAAGAGAGCAGGACAAAACTCTGTAAACTCGCTCATGAAAACGTCATTTATTGTGCGTGCACATTATGGCTCGACAATACTAAACTGAGCAGGATTTCAAAATCAAAGAAACTTCGTTTTTTACATGAAAACAAGTTGGTAAAGCAAATATTGTTTGACGTAATGAATTCAGGAAGCTTTCAGGAAGGCTGAAGTATTTAATTTAAAAAATTGTAGTTGTTTTCGAATTCAGAGGCTGAGTTGCAACATCCGCTACAATCACGCTAATCTACGGTCGTTTCCATAATCTGTGCACCCGCAATTGGCACATACGATGTGCCCAGTTTCCATTTATGGAAGCTTTCATAATTTGAACTTTCCAATCAATCTGCTTATCGTTTTGCGATGTGGGTATAGGACGAAAAAAGTGTGCACGTAAGTTGTCAATAAAAGACAAGAAATAATATCTTTATAAGTACATATCTAACAAAAATAAGTTGGTTTAATTACAACACAATGAAGTTTGGAATAAATACTGTATTATTTCACATATTATATTTGTTTGCACGGATAAGCAACACACTTTTGTAGCCGGTGACCAGTTTCGGTCGACCTTGAATAGTGCAGAGGGATCTCAAGTGGTGTCTAGCGTTGATTTTGAATTTTTGTAGGCATGAATATTCAAAAAACACTGTAAAGAAACAAATGTTGAGCGTACATATGTGCCAAAAGATCATCAATAAATTAATTATTGATGCAGAGGGGAAAGAAATCAGATCGGTATGTATGGGGGCAACCAATACATAATTTTTATTTCATGTTTTTACAATCTGAATTTGTATAGATTTGATTAACAAATTAAGTAATTTTATGGCCCATTTATAAGATTATAAAAAGTGGAAATGTTCCTTCGTAAGAACTTCGCTCTAAAATATCATGCCTTATCTTTATCGGACATCATTTGCAGGTCATCACGTTTCTCATCAAACTTAGGGGTATCCATAATCTTGTCAATGTACGATAATACTTGTTTATACGCTTGACGCGCTTGCTGTACGAGGTCTGCATAAAAATGAGTCCAATATAGAAATACAAAATAAGAGATTCAGAGAAATCAGAAGTAATAACCTGTAAGTGAGTATAAGTACACTTTTTTTCTCCAGACATTAATATTCTCAACTCTAATCCGGCTCAAGACTAGCCGGTCGAGATGTTATTAATGTCGCCAGACTACTTACAATAGTTATTTCATATAAGTAAAATGTATTATATTATGAATCGAACAAATTGAAATACGAAACTGATTTGATGTGTACAAGATACTCTTTGGTAACAGGTAGCTTAGGGCTCGGACCTTTTGAATCATGGGATTTTTTTTTATTCTTTAAGCAGAATACGTTTTATTCCTATGTCAGAGAAAGGTGGGACGACGGATGATATGAGATGAAATTCCATGCATTCTGAACTTAATTTTTAACTACTTCTGCTATTTCGTTTAAGATAGTAATGCTACCGTGTTATGTTAGTCACTTATATTGCAGGTTGTACGTTTGTTCTCCAATTACTAATGCTATCAAGGCAATATCATTTACCTACGATATAGTTACGGCAAGGTAGAATATAAGGGGCAAAGTGCGCTGCAGTATTTATGAGCTGGGGGAAATAAAATTGCAATATGATAGAAGCATTAGTGAACGAAAGCACACAGGTTGACTTTTTCTTCCTTGGTGAGTTATGAACAGAAGTTGCATGAAAATATAAGAACGAATTTAAAAGCCATTTAGGAAATAAGAACACATGACTTCAGCTCTAAAGTAGCTGAATAATGGAAAAGAATGGATGGGGTGAGAAAATGAACGTCTGTCTCCCATGTTATATTTTTCTCTTTTACACTTCTACAGTAATAGACGACTTTAATGCATATAGCTAATATGTATAGGTTGTAGTTATGTGGATTTTCACAAGCTATCCGGTCACCTTTAGTTAACAAATGAGGCTGGTGTAACAACACCGGTGAAAATATGAAAGTGTATTTTAACTGGATGATGGTAACGACGGCGGGAGCAGAACCAACGGTGACGCTAATACGACGGTTATGAGGAGAAAAACTATTTTAGAATTCCGTAACACTAATACCATTTCCTTTCTAGCTTTTCCCGTAGGGTGATAATGGTAATAATAGTAATAGTTAAACCGAATGAATAGGCTACGTACGATGTAAGGCGAGGAGTCTTCAACTTCATTTTTGTTCCCATTCTCATCTTCTTGACTCTTGCCGGCGTCTACGACCGCAGTTCTCTTGATGAGAGAAGTAATGATAATAAATTTCTTAACCTAATGTGTCATAGAAAGCTTCCTCTCCTTAGATTGTACTTCTTCCTGAATGGCGAGGTTGAAGTATGAGGCATGTAGCAACTAGCAACATACTTTTATCCATTTAAATATTCCTCTTTAAATATGCGTTTTAATTTCATGCCAAGGCTTTTTCTCATCTTTCTTTATTCCTCCCATTTGGCCATTTTAAATTTCCAAATCTTCACCCAACGCACATGTGCCGCTGCCATGTGAAACCTCGGTTTTGTCTATGATTGCTTCTTTTGGCAGCACCATGTCCCTGACACAGTGCCCTGGAATTGTAAGGTTAGAGGATAAAGGAGACTCTAAATCAACTTTTTGACAACGTGATAATGATATAGTACCAACTTTCTTCAGTTTCACAATGTAAAATTATGTACATTTATATGGTGTTTACATTCCACCTCGTTTCATTTTCGGCGTACAATTTTTTTCATCTCATACGTGAAGGTTCCTTACTCACGGTGGCTTATTAAGTAAATATAGCTGTTCATTCTTTCTGATGAAAAAGCATCCTTAAAACTTTTAAGATGAAATAAGATTTGGTTGATTAACTGCACCAAAAGAAATAAAAGTGAAGAAAAAATTAGAAAAAATTATAAAATTTGCATAATAGGTACCCTATTAATGTAAGTTTAATTCTTTGTTATGCGTACATTCCATATCCATCGAGAATAATATTATGGCTCGTTAGAATGCAATTCGTTGCAACCACTCCGAACGAGAATGTATCGCGTTTGCTTGACAAAAATAGAACGCATAATATTACATAGTGTGGGTAACTTTTACAGTCAGCGTCATTATGTACACGTTTATGAACCAACGAAATCTTGTAGTACATCAGTGGCATGCTTAGCTTTAGCTTAATGCTTAGGTGCTTATAAGAATTTGAAAGACTTCGATAAGATATTCATGGACGATAAATAATAAATGATTTTTTGTCTTTGCTTTTCAGGTAAGTCCTGTTGATCTTTATCAGTATGACGTTGATGTGCTCCTGCTTGTATTTTAGCGAATTACGCATTGCTAAC
>VICI01004170.1:0-11502 GCA_019593645.1 Akabosia matsudoensis
ACTTCCATCTCTAGTGTCACCAGATAGTAAAACGATTTTCTTGACAAATCGCAGTAGTAAACTGCACACGTCCCCACTGGTCTCGTCAATTTTTCGATAAATGTCGGCCTACAAAACAAAGAAATGACAACTATACTTTCATACTATGGTTTGGAAGAGATATCAACATCGCGTAGTATTACGCTTACACCGAATTAGTTATCCTACAACTTCAATGAAGATATAACACCCGAAGGCATGATTTTGGGGACATTATAACATCATAGTTTCTCTTTTGTAAGACTGTCATTTTGAACAGAGAGATGCGCATGCGTCAACACAGTCACTGTTTAATGACAAAAGTAATAAAGCGCTCAAGTACGATTCCCATAAGTAGCGAAAGCGCGCATTAGACAACTTCAAAGATTCCGTAAAACACGATTTGCAGGATTCGATGAAACAAGAGTTGCAAGATTCGTTAAAACAGGATTTGCAAGAATCGCTAAAACAAGATTAGCAAGAATCGCTAAAATTCGATTTGCAAGAATCGCTAAAACACGATGAACAGGAATCGCTAAAATACGATTTGCAAGAATCGCTAAAACATGCATTACGAAGCGTTAACGACCCCTTTATACACAGAATCGCTAAAATACGATTTGCAAGAATCGCTAAAACACGATTTGCAAGAATCGCTAAAACATGCATTACGAAGCGTTAACGACGCCTTTATACAGACGAAGTCAGACAGAGGTCTCTGAAGAAAAAATGATCTATGCATGGAGCTCTATCCAATTCGTCAATAAAATATTTTTGTCCATTTACGAAGCATTATCGTCACCTTTGGTCACCCCATAACTCGTCAACGAGACGAAATCACACATAGGTTCTTCAAGCAAAAATGATCTACGCATGGATTTCTATCGAAATCGTCAATAAAATTTTTTGTCCATTTACGAAGCATTATCGTCAACTTTCGTCACCCTGAAACTCGTCAACGTGACGACTTGAATGGTCAACCTTGACACCATAAAGTTGTTGATGGTCAACAATCGTGTGGTCAAAGTTTCAAGATAGAACGATTCGCCGTTCCTGAGATTTCGCGATAACGGACGGACAGACGGACAGACGCCCAAGACGATTTTATAAAGCAGCTTTCGCTACTTAATAATGAGCAAAGTATGTAAGGGGAAAAGCGGCAATAATTGCTGATGAACTAAGCATCCAATATTTTGACCCCCGATTCGTTGTCTTAGGCAAAGGATATAAGGCCAAAACGTGCATACCAAATACCAAATCCTATTTCTACATGTGTACAAAATTTCAGAACTCGTTATTACGATACTGAGATTTTTCGAACATACAATGACGGACAGGCAGAAACAGCAATGATATCAAACAACTGCCGCTATTGGGTTAACGAAAAATGGGCGACCTCCTAAAGGGAAAATCGAAAAGACTAGCTATAAAAAAACTCTTCAGAATTATAAGCTCCATGAGGAAAAAATCCAGTCCATCTACCAAATTAAGTCGTATGAGGATTAGCACAAATGTGTTTTTGCTGAAAAAGTGGCAGCAGAATAGCCAAACGGGCTTCTTATCCCTGTTGTAGAGTGTGACCCTATGTCGAAATTGGCTTCCAATAGAAATCAGGCCTTTGTGGAAACAGATGACTATTTAGGAACTTATATATGCAGATAATATAGATCCACTAAAAAAGTACATTTTATAGATTAATGTTGACCACTAGCCAGTATCAAGTTGCTGACAGATTTAAAACAACTACATAGATAGATACATATAGATAGAGCAAATGATATATACAAGCATAAGACATGAGCAAACTGTTTAAATGACGCCAAAATCCTGAAATTAATAATGCTGCTGCGTTCGTTCAAATTAAAAGAAATATCAAAAATATAAACAATATCATTGCTGCACTCTTATTTATATATAAGCATTTCTGTGAAAGACGGCAGAATTTTTTCTTATACTACACCGATTAATTTTCTGTGCTGTTTCATTTTAAAATTGACGAGAAAAATGCTAAGTGAGAGAATCTTCTCTTCTGCACGGTACACTTCCAACTAAAAATTTCAGTACCGCGCAGAAGATTCTTTCACTCCGCATTCTTTTCGTCAATTTTAAAATAGCATAAAGGTTATTCAATATCTGCTCATCAGACAGCATAGATATATTTCGGGAGGATATATATGTGTTTAGCAAAAAATAAAATGATACGCATTTAACGGCTACAGTATATCTTTGGGCCTCTGTCTGCATAGTTTTACCCCTTCTGCAACCGTTGTGCCACAATGTTTAAACAAAAACAGTTCCCTTAAAAAAATTAAGACATTAATGAAATGAGTCTCCTTGTAAGTAAAAGGTGTGTACATATTTGAGCAGGACTGAGGCCTACTGATGTAACTCCAAGGTTACCTCGAATTTGCGTTATTAGAGTATCCATTAAGTTCACTATATAGTTACTTCAACTTCAACACTGACGGAAACTGCTATGGTTAATTATCGTCAAGTTTGCTTAGTGTAGAAAGATGCTGAAAGTGCCCCCGGAAAATAAGTGGGTGAAAGTTTTATGAATCCGTTTGGTGGAAAGTTTACTATCGAGTACAGGCATGTGTTCATACCAACTTTTAAAGACCTGAAAATTTCACGAGCCAAACTTACGAGTATATGTAGGTATCATGTTAAAAAAGGAACATTTGAAAAACAAGTTCAGTCAAGTTCAGGCATTAGAGATGGAGAACATTGTAATGAATTTGAAAGTTAACCCTCCGACTTACTCCACAAACAAAAGAAATTCAAAAAAAATACCGCTCTTCTTGTAAGCTACTCAATTTTGCATATAGCATATAATTACCGTATGCCATAACCACCGGCATGTCTACACGTCATATGCTCATTTTCATGGCAGAAAGCAGTAGAAACACGTTCTCTTTGTATTATATCTTTATTCCATGTAAATGGGGTGTTTACAATTTACAAGTAGTCAGTTTAACAATAATCTGCTCTTCATACCCTAGCACCTTGACAGTTTGACTAACAGACTATTTCAGACTCATATCTCAGACTCTTTCTTACTTATTTTGCCAAAATCTGGTCCTCTATTATCCATAGGCACGCCCACGCCTAATAAAGAGTTTAATGGGCTATGATCTCAAAGTTAAGTAGCTGTAATATGGAACTAACACTAAAACTTTGATGTCATCTGCTTGTTAGTAGCGGCGCAAAATTAATTGAACACGGAATAGTCCTAACTACTGGCTTTAGTTTGAGGGTGAAAATCAATTGTATAGAAATCGAGAAAATGACATTTGAAGTAATTTATTATAAAGTACGTAATACGTATTATCATTATGATTATGACTGAATCATTAGCTCTAATCAGTTGTAAAAGATTCTAACTAGTACTGACTGACACACTACCCAGGTCGAATGTACTATTTTGAGTGGGGATAACTGGTGTCCAATGACATCAAAGTCATTCAAATCTTTCGTGAGAAATTTGAGAAACTGATATTGAAATTGTCTAACTCTTCTTCGTCAATTTACAACAATTTATTTGCACAGATAAGTTACCATCTGCAATCTTGAACACAATTCGAATCTCATCATAAGACCAATTCTGCATACACTTACAAACGAGACGGTTACATGCTAGTTTCTATGATTTCCGGGTTAACAGGAGCTTCGACAACAGTGGCCAATGGTGAACCAGATATTTTCACGGTAACTAATACACAACAACATCTACAGCAACAGCAAAGTGGCACTAAACTCTCCCGAAATGATTTGTTCAGAATCGAGTAGAGCACAGGATTTAAACAGCTATTTACAGGGGCGAAAAGTTGACCAATCGGAACAGCCACGGCCATAAATCGTTTCTCCAGTTCGTTTCCCTGAAACGTGGTCGAATAAAACACTTTCACTCTAGTCATCATCAGGTAAAGAGGCAGCCAGCACAGAAAAAAAGCAAAAGTCAGGAATGTGAACACTTTGAGGACTCTGTAATTGCGGTCATTGGCCGTCTGCGAAGACTTTCGGGACTGGAGGAATATCCTCCAAAATAGACATGTTACAAAGGAAAATTAACAGAAACGGAAGTAAATACAAAATGAACAGGTTTGTGAAGAGAAAGTAGCCAAGTTCATAGCCTCTTGACGGCCAGGCTTCAATGCAATATGGAAAAGGCTCAGACCCGGGAGAATTGAGGTCAGTGAGTTTGAAGACAAACAGCCAAGGAATCGGGATGACCATGCCAAGAAGCCATATCAAGAATATTATCGTCAGTGCCTGTTTGTTGGTAAGACGAGTTGACGTCCCAATATTGCTTCGTAACGCTTGGCACCTATTTCCATGCAAAAATTCTTTTTTCAATTTCTTTTACTGCTGTTATGCTCCTTTTGTGATATTAGCTCTAAGAAGCTTTTACCTGTCCAACGAAATAGCCGCAAGCGAGTAGACAGATACGAAGACAGATACCCCTTGAGCGTAGGTTACGCATTTGCACATTATCCTTCCTAGGACCCAAGCTGTTCGGAAATCAAATTAATTTTAGAAAATAAACTAGCTGGAATCAAAGAGAGTAGTGTACAGAATCTTACGTCGAAATGCATTCACAAGAAGTGCAGGTGGCAGGCAAAACAAAAGGACAAAAGAGTCGGCTACAGCTAGATTGACTATGAATAAGCTGGACGTCGTCCACTGTCTCAATTTGCAAGCGGCAACATAAATTACGATAAGGTTTCCGTACCAACCAAGCACCAGAATCGTCAAGTTGACAGACAAAAGGAGAACTGTTAAATAGATCGAGTGTTTGTAACAATCTGAGTTCGCAGTGAGCGAGAGAAAGTCAGTGAAAGTCGGAATGTATGAAAAGGAGCAGTTGATCCGTGTGCCTTCTGATGATTCAACAGTGGTGTTGGTGAAAAGTTTGTTGAACTCCATAGTATGCTAGCGAGCCGAGTACAGCACAGAAGGTGGTTCTTGCTGAGATGCCAAAGCGAAACTGTCTAAGAATAGTGAGCTGACGGGGATTTTTGCTTGGAACGTTTGGCTGATCATGAAGGATACACAGAATTCGGAGCTTTTTCTTCCGTGGAACACTTATCTTTTATCAGCTTCCATTTGTGTGGTCCAGCTTCAGCTCTCGCATCGGCTTAAATAGAATGCCATTAGCGAAGCTTAACGCTTTTTGCCAGATAACAAGTACGGTACTGGAATTTGGTTTGCTGGTGTAAATAGGACCGTAAAGTTTAAAGGTAACTTCGAAAAATACTCAAGCAGAAACTTTACATTCCCTAACAAATATTTCAATACCTAATTTTATAATCTCAAGAAAATAAATATTAATTGTACGTTTCAACAAAAGAACATATGTGACTGTCCCTAGGAAAAGGGGATATGTCGTATAAAAACACGAGAAAATCTACTCTACATTCCAGTTTCTCTAACAATTTTCTAAATCCACCTAAATCTAAAAGTAGTAAAATTTTAGTTTCTCGCTACTTTTAGATTTACGCTTTGGGATATTTATCAGATAAAAACAAATGGAGAGTAGATTTTCTTGCTTCTTTTTAATACGACACATCCCCTTTTCCTAGGGACAGTCGCTGTGTCACAGTAAAATTCAGTTTGGTTGGTGCAAGTGAAAGTATCCTAATCATCAGCACTATGTTTTCTGGATTCAATTTATTGAGGTACAGGTATTATAATAGTTTAATCCCTTTTCTTTTTTTTCCATTTTGTAGAAGAATTATTATTGGGATTCTATGTTTTTAGTCCTTGTTTTGCTGAATTCGGTGAGTTTGTCTTTCCGTTTGGGCGGATTCCATAAATTACCGTGCATGTGTGAAACACGACTAGAGCAGATGAAGAGAATAACATGTATGCACGATATATGAGAATTACGTTTATTTAAGTAGTGCTTTCCCTGGGCATCCGAGTATGCATTTATGGGCGAACCTCCTCATATTTCTTTTACGTATGGGTTGTTTATTAGCATCTGTCTGTATAGAATTATTGGTTTATCCATTTACTCACTTCTCACTTTATGAACTATTGTGGTAACAAAGCCGATTGAGAATTCCTTGAATGTCTGTCCTCCGGATCCCAAAAAGCACCTGTTGTGCGATAAATCCCTACGATTTGTCGGATTGGCTCCAAATTTGATATATTTGGGTTTGTCATGACTTTGGTATATTACGGTATATATTACGGTATATTTTTGGACTCAATCAGTTAAGTCCTTCAGGTTACCGCAGGTACCCGAATTCGTTTGTTTGCCATAAAATGGGAACGTTTTCTCTTTTTGTAACCAAATTTGACATGGATGTTTTCTCTTGGACTCTTAAAAGTGTTTGCGTATGCTTTTACGCTTTTTCAGGACCCTGCAGGTTCCCGAATCCGTTTTTTGGCTATAAAATTCAAACGTCTCGACGAATTGGAACCGGAAAGGTTTTCAGGGACTTAAAAAACGTTCAAATGGGATTTCATGTATTTTCGGGTGCCTGCAGGCGCCGAAATCCATTTTTTGGCTACAACTCCGAAATGACTTGTTTGGTCTGAAATTTGGTGCGCAGATTGCTGTGATCCCTTGATAACAGATGAACGGATTTTTAAGTGTTTTGAGGTACAGATACTTCCTACATCCTAGCTAAGATTGGTGGGTTCATCCTCGCCAAACACGGAGAAAAAATTTGCATACCTACATGCATTTGCTCTTTTGTGTGAAAAAATAGCGAACGGCCACGCATTTCTCAATTCTTTTCTTTTGTATATTGCGTGGCCGTTCGCTATTTTTTCACACCAAAAAAACAAATGCATTTATGCAAATTTTTTCTCCCCGTGTGGCGAGGAGGAACCCACCAACTAGCTGGGAAGTATCTGTACCAACGGTTCCAGAAGGAAATTCTTTACGAAAGTTTGAGAAGTCCCCACGTTTGCGTATTTGTAGTTTTTACTCCACAATTCTTCATTATCTCGTTACCACGGTTATTTCTCTATGTTCTACCGGCTTAAAATTCGCCGAGAAAGAAATAATTGGTTTTCATGCTTGTACTGAGCGGGTTATTTAGATATTTCCCAACCTTAATGGTAGTTAGGCCAAACTTGATTGAATCACTCGTAAAAACGTTTTAGAACATGTGTTCAAACAAACAATCGTTTTGTCTTGGGAAACCAGAATTCTTTCTAATTGGAGTGCTGATACTTGAAGCGACTATGTTGCAAAGATAAAAGGGGTAAGATAAGAAGTAAGTAGAAAGGATGTTTTCAGTTTAAGTGTAAGTAACATCAAGGGCTTTTCAACGATATTGCTCATCTATTTCGAGCAAATTCAAAAGGATTTCACTGTGCGCTTTCGTTTTTCTTTTCCTGTTTTCGTTCTTTAATTTCCTGCTCTTTCTATTTTTTCTTCAGCTACATTTCATTATAGCTATGGGTTACCAGCTACCAATATTGGCAAGTTTTTCTCTGATACCACATTATTACGGTTTATATATTTGTCAGAATCATTTTACACTTCGTTGATCATTTCAATTCCCAGGTTTAAGGTACAGCTGTTAAAATATTCCAGGCTCAGTATATTTTGGTTTTCCATTGGTAAAGGATGAAAATCGTGTTTTTGAGCGTGTCATTTACGTATTTTCCTATGAACTTTCGGCTTCTGAATATCTTTTTGGTTATATGTTGTTCATGTCCTTCCTCGAAAGCACTGTTTTTGAGCTCTAAAAAATTATGCCTGTCAGTTTGGAATTTTTGTTTCGCGCCCATTGGTGGGTATATTCTTTGAAAAAGTCGTGCCGGTTTTGCGAAAATTTGAATTGAATCGTGACCACAGGCAGAAGCTAAGAGTTGAACACGAAATTTTTAAACGATGAGCCGTGAAAACAAATTAGACCACGCGTTTCATTTGGATACCAATGGAATACACGAATGAGTCTAGGCCTATTCATGCCATGGGCGATTCATGCCGAGGTGGCAATTCATGCCTAGGCCTATTCATCCCTAGGGCAATTCATCCCTAGGGCAATTCATGCCTAGGGCAATTCATGCCTAGGCCTAAACATGAACACGGGCGAGAATTGGGAAGGACCTGATTGTGGGGTGCGGTTTGCGTCCAATGTTCTGCATGTCTGCATGACTTGTGTCAACACAGTCGTGTTAGAGGAAATAGCATGACTTCCTCATGAGATATTACCAGGAACGTGACATCTATTGGGATTACACGAAACATAAATTTGAAAAAGTCATGCTAGTTTTCGGAATTTTTCGGGTGGTTTCTGGTGGAGAGTTAGAACGTGAATGCCATTTGGATTACACTCATACAAATTTGTGGGATATTTTAGTGTTCCCGACAACCTTTTAATCAAGGCCATAGAATTGTTCAATACGTTGCGCTCTGATGTCTTCCTTGGTAAATGATAAAACAATTTCCAATTGGAGAACACGAGTTCACAAATTAATTGGGTTGTTTTCGGCATACATTGCGAAAATACGCTGCTAGTTTCATCTCCATCATTTGTCTATTATTTTCCAGCTAAACATGGAGTTGTCTCCTGTTTCATTCCAATATCTCAGTTGGTTAACTTTCTGGTACTTCTTCGTATCTGCGTATTCTATGCCAGTAGTTCAATTACCCGTTACAGATTGAGATTTACATTGTACAGCAATGCCTTAGGTTCGTTAAAAGACTCCTATCGCTTTGTAGACTTTGAAAGAGGGCAATCGTTTTACAAGAATCCAACAATATATAGAAGCTGATAAGAGCACTGAGGGCCATCATGCAATAGTCCCCAATGTTCTCAAAAATTTTGTGCAGATGTGTTGGTCATCGCAGAATTACGTACTGCATTTAATATTGCTGTCCTTATGCAAATTATTGTATTTAAAGCCGCCTTGCATTAGATGCATTGATTGCGGTTATTTGTAGACTTGCATATAATCAGTCAGGAGGTTTAGTGTGCAGGAGTGCTAGTGATACACTGGTGATGATGAGGACTGACCACAACCGACATTCCATCACGATACGTGTTCAAGACGATATGGAGATGCGACGATGTACTTATTACGATATTAAAGTTTTCACAATACATCGATTATGATATTTTGAATACGATACATGGTCCTAGATTCCAATTATAATGATTAATGACAGGGTAAAATGAGCCGTTAAAGTATTTAGAAAACATGAATTGCTAAGTATTCAAAATACTTCCTTAGCTCAATCGGCCTCAGAAACGAGCATGTTAAAAGTATCAATTTTATTGCAAAAAAAAACAAATTCGGACACCTGCAGGTACCTGAAAATGCATAAAACCATACATGAACGTTTTTAAGAGTCCCTTGAGACCTTTTTGTAAAATATGGTTGCATTCTGTTGAAGCGTTGCCATTTTATAGGAAAAACGAATTCGGGCACCTTTAGGTACCTGAAAATGCATAAAAATCCTATGCAAACGTTTCGCAGGGTCCCAGAGAACCTCTATGCAAAATTTTGGCTATCATCAGAGCAAGCATTCTCATTTTATACCAAAAGACCAAGTCGAGCACCTGCGGGAACCTGAAAAGACTTAACTGATTAAGCCCAAAAACTATTCTGTTCACTGCTAGGTCGTAACAAACCTTTACACCGAATTCGTAGTCAATCCGACAATCTCAATCGTTCTTCACCCCAATCTTAATAGTATTGAAAAATAAAGCATTATGCGTCTACGCATTTATAAGGAAAACGCATTTTTTGTATTAGCCCCTGAGTGAAATTAGCACTCTAATATTTAGGCATTATGGGAATACGGCCATTTGCACGAAGACATCAGATAGTTCAGAATAGGTAACCATACTTTTTACTATGTGTTCTTACGGTAAAACTCACATTGTCGCATATTAAAATCATAAAAATTTTATTAAAACCTTTTAAAATCTTTGTTATACATCATTCTACACATACTATCGTGCCCCATCATGTTAATTATCAAAAAAAAATTAAGAATAGATGAAAACATACAACAAGGTTTTGAAATCTATTGCTCCACCCTCCACAAAATTATTTATCCGTAGAATATTTTCTAAAACTCTATCCCTAACATTCCATAATTTCAATTGGAACTTTTTTCAGTTCAATTAACCGTCAACTTACTTGTATGAAGGTTTTACAGAGAATGAGCCTGTAGCCTGTGATGAAGTTGCAAGAAAAAACTCGACTAATACTTATGCTCATTCAGATAATGCTACATATTAAGAATGCATTTTGTAGGTAATGCTAAACTTTGGTGAATGCCTTTTCTATGTAACACCGTTTGCCTAATGCGTTTTGACTTTCAATGCGTAGTTGGATAATGCTATATTTTGTACAACCATTCTCAATAAGCTTTCGTGCCGCAATTCTTGGTATTCGGAAAGCTGGTATAAAAAATCTTGGTTCGGAAGGACGATGGGAAAGTCAGTGAAAGTGGGAAACTCGCCCTAGAATATATTTCTGAACTTTATGGCAACGAGCTGAGAGAGTCGATGAATCCTACTCGAATTCGTGAGCAAAACTGAGTTAGAACTTAAGGCTGACGGCGAATTTTCATGGAGGAGGACGTGCTGCTCTAAGAAGTGTACCGACATTCTCTTTGAGAAAGTTATTTTCTCACTTTTCAATGTAAATGTGGGGCACTTCGCATTGAAGAGAATTTTTCCGGAAACGAACAAACATTTACACAAAATAACAAGTTTCTCCAATTAAATATTGTGTATTTCTGCGAAAAACAAAATTTTCATGTTCATCTGAATCAAGAGAATGAATTCTAGCATGAAGTAACACCTGATCGAGGAAATTCAGGGATTCCATCGTTACCTATCCTCAAGTGGCAGAGATTGATGTTGGAGTAGTTTTTCTTTGAAAATGTTCTCGCTATCTTTTTTTATTTCTTTCTCCTTAACTTGTTCATCAACAAAAATATTAATCAAAACTTACTCGCATGTCAGGTTATTCCAATTCTCAATAGTTTTCACGAATCTTTCTATTTCCTTCCACTCGTTTATTTCCAAGGTTAGGGAACAATCGAAAAAGTAGTTCACGCATTACTCCTACCGCTACGGAACGGAAGTCCTAAGTGAAAGAGACTAATGGCTTTTCTGGCTGTGTTACGTGTTGCCATACTTACTCGTGCAACATGCATGTGTTTATTAGCAAACTTCTTTATTTCCTTGGCTATATTAATTTTGAAATATTTTACGTGCATACTGTGTACTTCCAGTTTTATAAATTGTTGACGCAAATAATTTAGTGCAAAATGTTGAATTGTAAGTAGAAAATTAAAAGATAAGGGATTCTCACACATCGGATGATGAAAGAAATCGGAGAAAATTTACAACTGTTTCGGCTAGTTGCAAGCTTAGTCTTTGTTAAGTCTTTAACAAGACAAGCTGATGTAGTGATCATATATCCTATTATATGTGTCCTTCCGAGGGATAATGTGGCTTATGTCTTTTTGTCCGTTGGCCTTTTTTCAAAAAGTGT
>VICI01004171.1:0-11497 GCA_019593645.1 Akabosia matsudoensis
ATCGTGTTTTAGCGAATCTTGCAGATCGTGTTTTAGCGAATCTTGCAGATCGTGTTTTAGCGAATCTTGCAGATCGTGTTTTAGCGAATCTTGCAGATCGTGTCTTAGCGAATCTTGCAGATCGTGTTTTAGCATAAAGGTGTCTTTCGCTACTTTTGAGAATCGTGCATGAGCGTTTTATTGTTATTATTATCATTATGTATTTGTCCACATCAGCGCTTGGACATGAATATAGTAAGACCCCTTGAATTAAAAAAAACAATATTTTCGTAAGTCTGCTCAAGTTAAACCCCATATAGTTAATCTCCAAACGGCGATTTCGTCAAATAATAATAATTTTGACCGAAGCCAACGACGTCTTTTGGTCTAGTCAATGTCAAAATAGAAAACTAGACTATGAAATGGTTGGTGTAACTTTTGAAAACCTTGGCTGTTTCGACATCTTAATTACTGAACACAAATTCATGTCATCGTCTATTAACGGAAATGAAAGAAAAGAATACCTATGTTATTTTTGAAAAGCTTGTCTACTTAAAAAACGCCCATCTCAATTATCTCAACTACGTTTACGTCTAGATTCCATGTCTTGATTTAATATGTACGCAATGTATCTTTGTGAAAAAAGTATGAAGCGGTCTTTTTTTTAGTTGAAGCGGTCTGAATCCACACACATTTTTCGTATCGCTTTACACAATGCTACCTAAAGTTTCCTTTCAAAATTGTGCCAATTGCTCGTAAATGTTTACTTCGTGGACTGTACAGTTCACATCTAGTGTTAAAAAAATACAGATTTGGTTATAAAATATTGCATCTCACGGCGTAGCACAAGCCTGAAAGCCTGGAAGGAATTATTGGAGAGAAATCTTAATATCTTTTGCCAACATGAATGAACTGTGAATCCTTCTTTTTTCTATCAGAATACGTATGCATGCTCTTAGGAAGGGATCGTGTAACGTGGCAGAGTAACAACAACAATTATGCGACGCAAAAATGTACTTCGTTTCAGTCGTGAAATCCCAAAAACCTCAATAGTCTTATATGTGCTTACGAAAAGCCTATTAGTATCCTTATGAAAGGCAGGATTTCATGGAGGTAAACATGGCACATATTTTGGTGCTAAGCCTTTTCCACCGTCGCCACTGTTATATTCTTATTAGCTACATTTACGTTGGTATTACCAGTACTAGTACCAGTCACATATATGAAGGGCCTAGCTAAGTTGAATGTTCGTTGCGGCATTACGGACAGGTCGTATACCCAATCAAATTTTGTATTCGTCTACCTTTCCTAAACTATTCATTCCTTTCGTTTAAGTGGTTTCAGATGCCCAATAGTTCGCAGTTCAACCATTTGTTGCGTATTTCTGGTTGCGTACGCCATGTGGTAGTTGCGTATAACCATTCGGAATCTCAGCCTTCCGGAGTGAGGTTCGAAAACTTTTCAAGATTGCCGCAATTTATGTGCCCTAATAAGGATAGGTCGTGATTTCTGCAACCAAGAAAATGGTCTAACACTTCTGTTTTTTCTCTAGTTTTTATGCCGCATATTAATGTAGAAAGAAACATCTACTTTGGGACTTCAGATGGGCCATAAAGGGCCATTGTCATGCAATGGGCCTCCAAGCTATGGGGCATAGTCATGCAGTATTTGTGATTTATCTTTACGGAATACTTTACGGTTTTGCTCAGCTTTCCTATAAAATATGAGTCTTTATTACGTGTCTCGTGTTTATATGTGCTGATACCCTATTATACACATAGTGTTGGGAACAATGCAAAAGTCATGCTTATCAAGGTTCTTGAGTAGTCACTTACATCTCAGATGAATTAAACATGTGCTAAGTTTTTTTTCCTTCTCTAACACTTTCCCAGAAACGAGGTCTAGCAACAGCATAGCAACCAAACAACATCAGTATGAAACACTACCTCCATTTAATTAAACAGATCTTGGTAGTCGTGGGCATATATGCATAATGGGCGGAAAAGTTTCCCTAGTGTTGTTGTAACAGGCTCCGGAGTCGAAGCAAAAAGTTCTCAAGTTGTTTGCCACTTATAAAAAGAAGTGGACAACAACAACTTAAACTCATATTGTAAGAGAAAGAAATGAGAACAAAGTAGAAGGAACAAGATAATGACTCCGTATGCGGGATCACAACCTGTTAAGTTTGGATGAAATATAAACTTTTATGGCAGTCAAGAGTACAAATTTTGAAACAAGGGCTTTTAGGAAAACACCATGCGAAGGATTTTCCGCACCGCGTATTTTATTGTAATCACAGTTATCAGAGTGCACCATTATGTCCGTAAGTGGGGAATACAAATTATTAAGTGACTGATCCTAGGCAAATTCAGCATGTGTGCATGTACTTAAATTTAAACAAGTACGGGTGCATTTCCACTTTCCACAAACAAACAATCGAACTGGAGTATACCAAAAAAAATCCAATTTACATAAGTAATCTAGAAGAAAGAAGCGGCTTAACTTTTTCTAGCATGTGCGTGTATCTGCCCCGAAGCTGTTTCAAAGTGTTTGATCATCACTGATCAAAGCAGCATTATCCATGGAGCAACTCTAAAAGTCTGCATCCATTACGACAAACGTCAGAAAGAAAACAGACCTCCGTACATTTTCTCCCAAAGCAGTAAACATGGCATGTTCGAGTACGGAATATAATAATAGGTTTGATGTGGATAGTTAGTAACCAAAGCAAATCACTGGTCATGGATTGTAGGTTATTTTTCACGATGAACTCCTTGTTCCGGAGCTTGAGTAATATATAGTTCCCGCTCCAGCGTCGTGTTACCGCTTAGGTTATGTATCAAATATCGCCAGGGGATACGAAAGCAGCTGCAGCTTTCCTTTCGTATACAAAACGTTTTAGATTTACATCAATACAATGGTTCAAAAAGAACTCCAGAACTACATTCTAGAAGCAACGCTTTGTAGCCTACAAGTTTTCTCGAAGACAATTATGGATATATAGCCCATGTTTGACCGAGCACTTTTCCCTTCTGCAAATGGTTATCCAATGAAAGAAGTTTTGTCAGATTAAAATTAAAAACTCGAAAATTAGTTTGAAAATTTAAACTTCACAGTTGAATTTTTCGCTCGCTGATCTTCACACAGAAAGGGTACTAGCAAAAGTTATGACACAATTATGCTAACTTTTGTCTCTAATGAGAGGGATGCACGGTAATTTTCGTTTTTTAAACCATAAATTGCTTTATATAATAAAGGGTACAAGTGATACAAGTCTGTAAAAAAGGGTAAGCGTCCCATGTATCGTAATCAATGTTTAGTAATCAAAGTATAGTAGTCTACCCCTCGTTTATAAACTTATTGGAATTTTTGTATCGTAATCATTGTAGCGTCGTATAATAATATCGTAGAGCATAAATAAAAAGAGTACGTGCCACGTTTCCTTAATCCTTTCATAGTCCAACCTGTAACTCAAAAACTTGTACCTTTTAAATGCTTATCTGGGCGTTTTTTATTGTTTACAGTATTGCCAAACTAATTTTGCCTTAAAGCAGTAGCTTTATGATTGTCGATCGACCTTCTCGATTCATTGTACTGTTACTGAGACCAACTGCCACTGTGGAATTGTTCGACATGAAAGATCTGCCGCAGAAATGCCTACTAGGATGTAAAATTCCTAAACTTTATATGTAATTTTTTGTATTTACGCTGCCTTGCGTTAGATACATTTAGGTTATGTGTGGACTTTCATATATTCATTCAGTAGGAGGTATGTTCTCTTGCTGATGATGACTGAGTACAGCCGAACCCTAATCACAATACAAGTTCAAGACGATATGACGATGCGGCGGTTTATTGATTACGATACTAAAATTCATGATAAAAGGATGTACGATACATTGATTATGATGCTTTGAATACGATACATGGATTACGATGCATGGTCCTAGATTCGCAAAAAGAGAAGAAAATGCCGTAAATTGTTAACGAGCAAAGTACTGAAGATAAATTCGTCCAAAAAAATATGTATTATTTCAACTAATGCAGATTTAAAATATTGCTGTGTTAAAAATTTAGAAAATATAAATGCGTAAGTCGGATGTATGGATGTTCTGTCGAATCCATTTGCATAATAAAATTGAAAAATCGTCATTTTTCCAATTTCCTTTGAAGTACTTATGTACATCGTAACAACATTTGGGAAAGCATTTCGTGTATCGAAATCAAATCTACATTGAAGCTTGTGTGCTTGAATAGCAAGAGTAGTTCCGCATGTATTTAGTAGTATAAACAAAACATGTTTTCCCTTGCCGACATAAGGATCCTTACTTTGTATATTTGTACCACATCCACTGCAATACTTGTTTCTGTAATACTGTTTTTCCCTCTCTGTCATCCCGATTTTGACGATCTCTCCTCGCTCATCACATGCTGGGATTATCAGAAAATATGTTTGGGGAAAAGAGTTGAGTAAATCTGAAGAGATGCCTGAACAAAATGTAATTTCCATTAAATTTCCATATCTTGTATTGCAACGTGAGTGCTGTCGATATTAGATTGACAATGGATCGTAAACACAACTCTATCTGAAACACGGAGTGTAGAAACCTCCCCGCTCATTGATCTCGTTTTCGAAGCAACTCCAAAAAAACCTAAAACAAGACTCAGCAGTTTCTCTAGATACGGCTTAGTATAGGATGTAGCCTAGCTAGCAAGCCTAGTCAAGCTGCTCCCTTAGAACATCATTAATTTATAAAACAGTAAATGTATATACAGCCTGAAAACATATTTATTTATGTTTAACCGTTTCTACTCAATACTATAGACCGCTACTGTTATGGTAAAGGTTCAGCCATTTGCCATTACAAGAAATCTATAATGTGTATAAAAATAGTGAATTGTTTATGTATAACCTGGTACTTCTTTTCCGCTGCACAAAAAAATATGTGTTAGTTGTTTCCACTGACATTGACGGCATTTCAAGTCATAATAAGGAATTTGTCGCGTTGCCAAATTTTGTCAAAGATCACACCGGTATCAGCAATAGCAGCCAAATAACATCCACGCTAGTGCTCGTTTCTTGAATCTTGAAAAATATGTTTTCTTGATGCAGAAAGTTTCAATATTTTAGCACTAAAATTCTATGCAAAGCAATAAAGTCGTCATAATTGCTATCAAGGAAAACTCTACTTTTCTCCATAATTTACATAAATTATTCGAAACGAATTTCACAAGCATGAAATGAATCTTTCTGCAAAAATACTTGCTTGCAAGCTTGTACACAGTCTTTCCAAAAAGAAAGCTGTCAGGAAACTGAATACTTTCAATAATCAAGTGTTACGAATGATAACTTGGAAGTAAACCCTTTGGAGTACCATATTATGTATATGGTATTCCAAAGGCACATAACAAAATTTACAACAACACAAAAGGTAGTCAAGTATACAATACATGCTAAAAAAATTATTCAACATGAACCCAGATGCTGTTGTGCACCCTGGTGGCCTTAAAAGCTGCTGTTTTATTACAGTAGTCGCAAATTTTCGCATGTGAAAATAAAAGGAGTTATCTGCTCATTACATACTATTTCTTTGAATACTTTTTGACTCTTCCATCCAGACGCATCTGTGGTGATTGCGACGGAAATGACGGTGTTTGCCTGCAACACATGATCTTTCCTGTTTCCCTTTCTTTTCTGTTAATTTCGCACAAAACATTATTCCCATGTGATGATGGTTGTCGAGCTAATTTTGTCCATCTGTTCCAACTCTCAGCAAACAGCCGGGTCAGTCCATAGTATTTTACTCTGTTTTTGCAGAAACGAAATACCTTTTTATGGAGTAGCAAAACGATAAACTCAACCAAACATACAAACAAGTTAGGTTGGGAGTGAATAAACAAGAAATCTTTCGTTCCATCTTCATCCTTCGACTTGTAACTCCCAGTTCTATAGTTATACTTTTATTTTGGTGTTCCTGCACATGACCCAAAAAAACTTCCCAAAGCGGGTTAGGAAACCATGGATATACACATAAATACTGTAGAATATTGATTTTAAATCTTTACCCGTAAGTTTTATTGTGTAAAAAAGAGTTACTCATTAAACGATCATGCTCTATTTACTGAGCTTTTTCTACAGCTACGAAACTTAATTATCGTAATGTAATTATGTAATAAAGTTCCCCCTCGTGTTTCCCTAACGCTGAAACCACTATGTTTACTTTGTCGCTACATTTATAATTATCTTGGTGGCTGTCGTTGTAATGGCGTCTCGATAGTTTATGGGGAACATACGAAGCACATATTAGTATGTGCGACCGGCCTAAAGAGGCATTTCATTGAGTCTAGTAGTTCCATTCGGCAGAAACATAAGCGTGGTTTAAACTGAGCAACGAGGGCTTAGGAATCTCATAATTTCGTAATAGGATTGGCTGAAGTGTGAACTGTTGTTTTGATGGAGCTTCTCCACAACACTAACAAAATTTCATTGACGTTCATAAAAACGTTTGTTTTGTATTTTGTGTAAAGCTATTTCCAAAGCTAGCGAATCTCTGCAAGAATCTATGAAAAGTCGATAAAATCATGAATGCACATCTTGTATTGACTTCGAGAGCTGCAACATGACTTGGAGTTTCATTTGTGTATTTTCAAGGCAGTTGTAGCGCCTCAATGCATTTTTGGTCCTAGATTCGTCACAGGACGTGAAACGGCATGGAATAGAATACCGAGAGAAGTTAGGCGAAACAAATGTCTCGTACAAAAGGACTGTGAAGCAGGGAAAGCTCATGTGCAGCAATATATAATGTTTCGTAGACAAGATACTCATATAAATTTTGAATGCTTTCATCCGACAAACAAATATTTTGTATCGCAGACGGCTTTTTCGAGTTCATCTTTTTTCGTATTCTATCTGTTCTCATGTAACGATGCATTCCGAGACGACGGTACTTACTCTCCTGACGATTTACTTTACTGAGTCTACCTGTCCCTTTCACCTTCCCTTGTCTCACATTATCAGTAGCAAAGCATAAGTTTTGTTGGCACAATTCCACGTTCCCATCTGAGTGTTTATGTTGCAATTGACATGTTTCCAGCGAAAAGATAACAAGCCTATAAAGTAATAATGCTTGTTTTCACTTTGAAATTTCTGCTTGTATCACAGGAGTGTCCAGCCGGGATCGTCCAAGAGGACACATTCAAAGAAATCTACGCAAAATTTTTCCCGTATGGAAGTAAGTGCCTCTATTGATTTTTTGTGATAGATCGTCTTTAACTGGAAAGAAATATTCATGTGCTCTTCTTCAGCATGATGTAGTTAAGACTTTGTGGTCCCAGCGTCCATAACCAAGTTCCCTATCTTACTGAAGTCTTAAAAAACTTTTGGCAGGCGACTTATATTTAAAGACCAACTCTAAAACATACAAGATGCATTGCTGCCATGCCTTCAATTAATTTCCCTCATAAATTCCTCCCCCGACGTATAGTAATAATAATATCCTGTTTTTGAGAATTACAACCAAATAAAATCATATTGTGCCTCCATCAAAGCACCAAACCGTGACCACACATCACTCATACTATTCTTTAGATTCTTTATTCCCGTGTTCAGTTCAGATATCTTCCACTGACTATCCAGTTTAGATTACATTTCACGTCGCGAGCCACTTCGGTGCCTCCTCGTAAAGGAAAACTGGAGTTCTCATGACGTGATTTTTATGATTATGTCTGATACTTTTACAAAATAGTTTCCAATAGTTCCCTTCTCTTTTTCACATGTGGTCGTCTATTTTTTTCACATTTTTTTGGAGCCAACTTCCCTTCTCTTAGATATATCATCATGGGAAAGTTTTCCATTTGACGTCTGCCTCTTTCCTTTTTCTGCTAATGTTTTCGTTATTGGTTCTTTGAATGTGCATACCTCAAATAATGCTTTCAAATTTCTCTCTTAGTATTACAATATATAAAAAAATGTTGGAAGGACTGGAATGTAAGCCATTCGACGGCTAGAGCCAAAGAACCTGTGTGTTTTTTTAAAGATATTTTTTTGCGTCGACTTTCTTTTCTTTTGTTGGTGATGGGTTTATGTAGCCATTGCATTAGTCAAGGAGATGAAAAAAAGACATACATACTCATTCTCTTTGATGAACTCTACTAGATAAACAAACTCTCTTTTTTCATCATGGTATCCTTTTTGTGCACACCGACTGAATGAGTGAAAGAAGAAAAACTCCCGTAAAGTTATTTGAAAAGAGCACGAAGAACGTAATAAAAAGTGTAACAAAGGATGGTATTCTTTCTTCTTTCTCGTTTACGTGTTTGTTTTAAAAATAAGGTGGAAGTATTTCAAATGGAAATGAGAAGCGGAAAGGCAATGTTTTAGCGACAGAAATGAATTGACATGTTCTCTGCTTTCCAATCTTTCTAGATTCCTCTGTTTACGCTCACTTGGTTTTCAGGGCATTTGATGTCACAAGCTGTGGAGCAATCACTTTTAAGGTAATCATCTATATCAGTTTACTTTTCACTTTTTGGACGTTTTAGTTCCCTTCCCATTTCACCATGAAATGCTCTCTGTTTTCGCCGACGGACTCTTGTTTCAAAAACCCAACTAAAAATAAAGAGTCTCAATTCCAACGATATTTTACATTCAAATAAATATATAACATTTTTTTAACCTTCAGCATTAGACTTTGCTGTGTTTGATTTATGTTTCCCCTACAATTTACTTTTCTTCCTGTGATCATGATCATCTACATCGGTGTAGTTTGTGAAGGTATGAGGTTGACAAACAGGTTTTTGGATCGCTACTGAATAAAAAATACAAAAGCTCATCGCTCACTGTAAACACTAGATTTTGTACAGGAGACTGCATAAAAATGTTCAGGTGGTAGTTTTCCAGATTTTGCAACTCTTTCCGTTCCGCCGTTTCAGTTCAACCAACGAACTAAATATTCTTCGGATTTGCTAAAGCCTTTTCTATATGATTTAGACAACCAGAAACAGGATACGGGTAGATTCATATTTACGATGAAAATGTCCCTGAAAGGAACTCAAACGTATAGAACGATGAATGAGGGTATATGTGAAGGTGCATGATTGAATTTCGATCGAGTTCACATGGAACAGGAAATTATTGTCCTCGGTCGTCAAAACCGAGTGTCTTTCTGTGATAATTTCATTCAGCTACTGTACTGTATATTTCCTCCTTAGTTTCCCTTTAATTTCAGTGGAATGAACGTCAAACACGAAGTGCATTAGTTTTTGGTGCGGAACGTTGCGAAACGGATCGGCCTCTACTGTAGATTGCGTGTGTGCCACTTATACGTTTTCTTTCGTTTCTTTCACACAGGATATGATATTAACACTTTCCACTCTCTTACGTGGATCAAGCCGAGAAAAGTTGAGATGGATATTCTGCAGACTATATGATAGCAATGGAAATGGTTTCATAACGAAGCGAGACATTTTGGACATCATCTCAGCCGTACATGATCTTGTGGGGGTTCCCAAACAGGTGTGTAAACTATTTTCGAACTGACTCTCTGTGATCGATAATATTTCTGACGTGTTCGTTCAGATTTCATTCTGGTGAAAGTGCCAAACACGGCTACATGCAAACATGATCCTGTTGGAAACGTTATTAAACTTGCTCGCTCGGTTTATTAATACTGCCCAAGTTGGCAAGGAACCGATACCAGTCTAAATTAATCGGGAAGCAGGATACATAAAAGTATGACAATATGCTAACCGGGAGAAGCCATGATATGGCAAAGTATTTTGTATATGACTGGGATTCTACGAAACCACTTTTAAATCCTATCATTAGCACTAAAAGTAAGTTTGTTGCACAAAAGGCAGATGATATTATGCTGTTTTAAAGCTATACCCGTAGCTTTATAGCCCATTCTGTCTAGTCCTCGGTTGAGTCCGTCAATTAAAGTTCTAAATAGCAACAAGTCCATACATTCGTATAATTTAGTGCAGCTGGGAGTCTTTTGTGAGCTCACTATGAAATCTGAAATTGTTTGGAGTCGACACTTTGATGAAGTGAAAATTGGAGAAACTCGAATACAATTCACACGTTTCAACACATTATCGACCCCATGCAGCTTTCACAAATATTATGATTGAAGTATAATGGCGTATCCGTTTGAGTTCTTTGATTTATTTGCACGCCTACAGTTCAAAGTGTTAATGCCGAAATTG
Organism: Akabosia matsudoensis; assembly: GCA_019593645.1. Lineage (NCBI taxonomy): Eukaryota > Metazoa > Arthropoda > Collembola > Entomobryomorpha > Paronellidae > Akabosia > Akabosia matsudoensis. The sequence continues at coordinate 10,186 of VICI01004171.1, forward strand.
CCGATGGTTAAAGTAAAATAATATTTTCAGGGAGAAGATAGAAAGACACGGGATCATGTCGATAAGATTTTCTCCAAATTTGACGTCAACCGAGATGGAATCGTGACAATCGAAGAATTTCTGGAGTCCTGTCTCAAAGTAAGTGTTTTCTCTGCAATCTCTGTGATTTGCAGTGTAAGTTTAAATATTAGTTCTTGATTCATATACCCCGGCCTTTTTCTGCTTCGTTTGTATTCAATTTCGTTTTCTCAAGATTTTAGTGTATTTGATTTCAACGTTCCACTTTCTCGTTTTTTTTTCGATTCAACTTCCCTTATTTACGTCACCATACCACAAATAAACTAAAACAATCTCCCAATCCCATACTGTGAGGTCTATTCAACGTACTATTGAATCATAACTTCAGCAATAGTGATACTGATGATGGATAAATGCCTACGATCTACCAAGATGGAAACTACACTATTTTGATACATACATACTATGAAAGTGAAATTCGATACATAGTAATCTGATTTTTTTTCAAAAATGAATTTCCAATTTTATTCTGCCTTTATTAACAACGCTAACGAGTTGGAGGCATTTACTAAGAATGTGAACAATATATACCGTTGCAATGCTGAAATTAGGCATTGCATGTTGAAATAACCTGTTTTACTCATTAACAGTACATTAAAACTAACAAAAAACAGTTTAAAAAAACATCCTGATGTGGACAATTGAAGTAAAGCAACATTTTAAAAAGCGTTCCCGGGATTGGAACCTTTAGCCCGCGTTTTGAGCGTCAAGAAGAATGTGGCTCTGAGCACACCTCTATTATAGCCACTGTTTGTCGACTGTCGAGTAATGAGACTAGAGACTAGATACCGGTATCTGTCTTTGGGGCACCTTCGAGAACCTTGGAACAGCGTGTTGTAAAGGGCCCAAAATCAATAGGCTTCTTTAGGAAGTTGTTCCAGACAAAGTTGCAAAATTTAAGCTCGATTGGACCAAAGACTCTCCTTCTAGTGTCTAGCGACGATACGGACGACATGAACTACTGTGAGGACCCATTGCATTCTGCAATGACTAATAAACCCAGTGCAATGGGGATAAGGAAGCATAACTCGAATGTAAGATGGCAAAGTATCATATGGAAAACAAAAGTTGTTCACGTGAAAATTGTAAATTCATCCTGCTAATGCAAACAGATGATGAAGTGACGAGATATTAAAAAAAATTAACACGTTAAATTAATTGGGTTTAAAAATTCGTTCACGTGAAAACTGCATATTCATAATACAAATGCAAGCGGATAATGTATTGTTTCTAT